>JABWIB010009322.1:0-17032 GCA_016617825.1 Platyplectrum ornatum | reverse complement strand
TGGCCCCTTCCTCCTTGGTAAAGAATGTGTCCGCTAAAGCGATCTTGAGCTTGTCCACGAACTCTGACATCCTGGAAGATTGAAATACTGGTTTGGATTTGCAGGTTTCACAAACCATGCCCGAAAAGGATTCCGGAAGAGGGGCATCACACTCTGAACACCTATCTACATGAAGGCGCTTGTGTTTGGCCTTTAAGTCTGAGCGAGACTTGCTAGACTCGGACCTGTAAACGAGACAAAGTGAGGTAAGTGCACAGAATACCAGAACAAGAGGAAGACAAAATATATATATATTTTTTTTTTTTGCATGGTACTCACCCAGATTTTTTGGCAACAGGGGGTCTCTTGTCCTCCATTACTGCTGACCTGCTGAGCTACTGCTGCACAGTCAGAGAACAGAAGAAGAATAACTCCCACCATAACTCCCACCGAAACTTCATTCAAAAGAAACAGCGCCGGGTGTGCAGCCGATGACGTCAGACTCTGCGCCAACCCGGAAGAACAGTNTGCAGGGATGCCGGACGAAGCGGGCGTCCCTGCCGAAGAGTACAGGAGACGCTTCCAGCAGGCTGCCGCACGAAGGGGGCAGCCTGCAGCGTTCTCCCTGCCAGGCACGCCGGAAGAAGCGGGCGGCCTGCAGCACATCCGTCCCCAGGCACGCCGGACGAAGCGGGCGGCCTGCATCATAAGAAACCGGACGCCGGACGAAGCGGGCGTCCGGACCTGGAGGACCCTCCCGGAGAGGTGAGCANCATGCTTCCTATGAGATCCGTAGGAAAGTAACAAAAGACACTGTGAGAGGAGTGAGGGAGGCTTAAGTAGGAGAAGGTGTCTTTTACTTTCCTATGGGATCCAATAGGAGCTCAGTGAAATCCCATTGGTGTCCGTGCTGCCATGGGAGGAGGGGAAAATATCTATTTCATCTAAGCAATGGTTAAAAGATCTAAAATACAGTTAAACCACATCATTGCGTAAAATCTCATATTTGCGATTTTACCTGCACATTAGCGAGTATAATCATTCTTGGCGATTAAAAGGGAGTTGTAACGATCGCACCAAACACACACTGCATACAATCTTAAGGTAGTTTAAGATGCGTCCTTTTTCATGGTTTATCTTTCTTAATGAAATTAATATATTATCAAAGTTATTTCATAATAACTTATATCACTATTTTCCCTTTCAGAATCCACAAGATCGGAACTATGCCGCACAATGTCTTAACCTATGTTTATAACCATATTGTAGCTTAGGATGTGTAGATAAATAATATATATTTGGTTTTGTAATATGTTGCATTGTTAATATTTTATAAAGTTAGATAGATATTAGTAAACTATCATGCAGGCTAAATAATTAGAATGCGGCAGGAAGATAAGCACAGCATGCCAGGACAAAGGACGATGACCATCTCCAGTCGTATTGAAGATAGAAGCCACCTGACATCGATGGACCAATGAGAAGGACCGAGGGACGACGCATCACTCCTTTTGATTCAAAAGTGTATAAACGTCGTGTGTTTGGACTGTATTGTATGTTGTGTTTGGATTGACATAGCCGGGATTGNGCAGATTCGTTGCTGTAATCAGGATTATCTATTTGGGTAATTGCTCTCCCTGCTGGAATAGAAACTATGGATTTGGACCACAACTGCTGAGATTCGCAGTGCGCATGGGTTGCGTGCTTTTGCAGTGCGCATTGACTGCGTGTCTACGCAGTAGGCCTTGGTGATGTGTCTTAGGTGCGATTGTTAGAGTGCATTGTTGATTTATATCTGGTTAAAGTGAGTATATATATATAACACGTTGCGGCCCTCAGGACAAGTGCAAGACTGTGCAGGAGTGATTGAAGGCAGGAGGCAGGAAGCTGAAACAAGAATGCAATTATAGCAGAGAGGTTGGATCTGAAGGATGGAGTCCTTTATTGCAAGGGAACACAGGATGCAATGTAAACTAAACGTAAGCTATACTGCTAAGTGCAGCCAGTAACACCAGAGGGAGGCAAAGTCCAACTAGGAACTATCAAATAAGGCACCTTTTGGGCACTCACCAGACCAGACACTAGTTTCACCGGACAACTTCCACAGCACCACCTCTGGTTCACGATTTAGATCCACCTGTCTTCTGAGGTTATTCTGAGGAGCTAACAGTGAGTGGTTAGTATAATAAAAAATTCCTTAAACACAAGAAAGAGAAAGAGTGTCTGAGCTGAATTAAAGAGATGTGACAATCCATCACCCCTCCTCAAGGGGACCAGGCATGCATATAATGTGGGCTTTCTCCGGAGCAAGTGGGTACCCAGCAGCCCTGAACTGAGGATGCTGGCCCACACTATGCACTCAGGAAGGGTGAGGATTCCGGAAAAAACGTATGTAAGGATGGCACTCACAGGTTCTCAGGTACAGCCTCCTCCTGGATCTTCTCCAGCAACCAAATTATCAAAGGGTTGCATGCCTCACACGTCGATCACTTATCTAGGCCACCTCAGCGAATGACCTTTCAGTCTCCCAGTGTGTCTGCTTTCGTACCTACTAGACAGGGGGTGACAAGAAGCAGTTAATTATCTTTACAATTTATATAAAAACCTGACCTGGAATGGGCTTAGCTAATAGCACTAAGCTGCCTAAACAAATGGAGTAGAACAAAAGAGATTATCAAAATAAACTTTTATAACAGCAAATGTCTCTTGATTAAGTTTATAGTCATATCGCAAATATGGTAGGTACACTCAGGGTGGTGCTATTGACAGTTGGTAGCAGTGTGATACCCCAGTACTGCCGATTTGCTGCAGTGTTCACCAAGTGGGTCCTGCAGGTGATAGGCAGAGGGTGGGCAGGTGAATTCCCCGATACGGCAGGATCAATGTGATCTGCACTGCACTCAGGTCCTGTGATCAGTCATACAGAAGAAACCAAAATGTAGGTGCCTGCAAGAACACTAATATGGTATACTTATATGCAGTATCATACAACAAAAATAAATTCACTTTTTGAGTACAGCAAACAGAAGGTTTAATGCAATTTTGGACCATGTAGTACCCGGACAATTTATTCAGATTTTTCCTGCTCCTTCTCTTTAGCCACCTGTCCTAAGAAGGAATTCCACACAAGATTTCTCTCCCTTGTTGTATCAAATCAGCCTTATATAAGATTCATGCCAGGCTTCTGTTTAAGGGGTGGTAAAAATTTCTTTTTTTTATCATACCCTGGTGGTCCAGAGATAGCACTTAAAGTTTATTCCACAGCTCTCAGCTACTGTACCAGACCTTGTTTCTCCTTCCCCTGTACAGAACTGGTTTCTCCAGTGCAGCTTTTGCCGCAGCAGCCCTGTATATGTCTCTTCTCTCTCCTCTCAACTCTGCCTTGCTTGATTTTAATATATCATAAACTCATATTGTTTAAATATATTTTATGTATAATTTAGTCCTAATTTGTCTAGGAACTTTGCAACATTAAGGTCTAAATTTACTAAGCAGGGAGATTGCAGGGACATTGAAAAGTGGGGATGTTTTTTAGAATTGGTCATGAATATATACCCACCTAGCTTACACCCAAGATGCCCTGATCATCTGAAAGCCATGAAAAGCGATAGCGAATGGGAGTATGGAGAGTAGACCGGCTCAGAGGAGAAGGAATCATCGCACCTTGCTATAGGGACGTGATGGATGATCGCAGATGGCACGTCTGACATATTGATAGCAAATTGCTGTATATATTTACATTGCCTATGGCAGGGGTAGGCAACATTCAGCTCTCCAGATGTTGTCAAATTACACATCCCAGCATGCTTTGCCAAGTAGAAACTGTTAAAGAAACTACCAAAGCAACTGTTAAAGCAGTTAAAGCATGCTGGGATTTGTAGTTTGACAACATCTGGAGAACCGCAGGTTGCCTACCCCTGGCCTATGGTATAGCTTTATTTCTTGGTGTATAACATGCAAATCATTTATATACTAGAACTGTCATATTCCATTTACTTAAAAAAATGGGATAAGTCTTCAGGGCGTATTCCATAAGCATTTGAAAAGTGGAGATTTGCATCGACTGATTGTGAGAATTAACAAGAGAGAGAATTTTCTACTGGAGAGGATCCCAGAAATTAGAGTCCCAGCGAGGGAACTACCTGCGAGTAGGTAGGTTAGTGACAGCCAGTATAACCCACTACATTTTGTGCTCATTTGTTCTGACATTTATTATAATGGATCATTAGTGATATTTTCTGCAATCTGCCTATAATCCTATTAGAGAAGAATATGTTTGTGACACCTTCTGCACAATTTGCTGATGTCTAGAGATTCCTATTTCTAGACTAATAGGTATATTTAGGTTTTTTTAGTGTACCTTTGGACCATTTAGATTTTTTTTATTTTTAACTTAATGTGTAATATAACAATGTGCTTACTGTAAGTGGGATTGTCTTTATGTCTTATTCATTTGTTTTTTGTGGAGCATTTTGAGTGGTTGCTCTGGAATACCACACAAGAGTGGGCTTTTACATTGTGAGCACCGGACACCATAGTTTTCTTTTTTTTTGGCAGGGAAAAATACTATATTTTTTCTTATTGCACACAGATACTGACTGTTATTAGACTTGACCTGAAAACATCATACCTCGCCTGCAGTTCAACATGATTTTGCCCACCTGCCTTTAACTTCAATAGTACGTAAGTCTGAATCCACTTCATTGTGTCAAGTGAATTAAATTTGTGCTGAAGAACGTTTCAAATAAATTGGATGAATGCTGCCTTTTTTGACAAATAGAGAAAGAGCCCATGAACCACAAAGAAAGATTTTGCAGTGTTCTGAACGCTAAACACAGGATGCATGGGGACCTGCTATCAGAGGGAGCACACCCCTAACTGGGAGAGTGTACTATTCACTTACGCACAGAAGGTATAGGGTTAGTGGTTGGAAATTGCTCTTAAGTCTAGAATTGATTAAATGTTTTAAGTTTGTTAAAGCTGCAAAGTATTACTCAATATTGTGCATGTGAAGAGTGAATAAAGTTCTAGTCAAAGAAACTGTGAAACTAAGAAATGTTTTACAATGAAAATTATCTACAGCTTCTCCTGCTAAATTAATGCAGAGCTGAAAATTACTTTATTGATCATAGGATATGAATCATAAAACATGATTATGTGTTGATTATGTGCCCTAGTGCTAGGCAGCTGCCTACAGTTACCAATCACAATTATGTTAGCACAAATGTACGGTAAAGAACTAATTCTCTTCATTGACTTTTCCATTAACTTACTGTTGTAGTATATTGAGGACAAAAATTTTTCAGATGGAAAATAGTTAGGATCAGCAAAAAAAACAAAAAAAGAAATAAAATAAAAGTTGTTCTGTTAGTAGTCAAGCTAAATAGTAAGTAAAAGATTACACACACACACACACTGACAGACACACACACACGTGTAGAAATACTAGTTTAGTCTGTAATGTGTAGAAAAAAAACTTCAATAAAAAGCCTTACAGATGGCAGAGCTTGTTGGTTTTGCTTGTTTAAAAATCTGTTTTAGGTTTGAATGGAGAGAATAGAATAGGCTCCATCTACCAGACCAAGTATTTCATAAGTCTGTTATACAGTCAATGGTCTGGATTAACTAAACGGATGCCGTCCATAGCAACCAATCAGATTCTAGCTGCCATTCTCTAGTATGAAATATAAAACTGAGTGTTACTTTAGTGGTTGCTTTGGGAAACATTTCCTTTTTTCAATTCTTTTAGTTCCATACCGCCCAACTGTCCCACTTTTGGAAGACTGTCCCGCTGTCCCGCCTGCACAGCAGTTTGTTAGTGTTTTCATGCAGGGAGAATACTTTATTTTTGCATGTTGCAAACAGATACTGACCAGCGTTACTGTTACACTGTTATTAGAGTTGGGCTGGAAACATCCTCTCTCACCTGTAATACTGGTTGCAAATAATTCAATATACCTCCCCTGCAATTCAACATGGTTTTGCCCATGTAAGTCATGAGAGTGAGAATAAAGAGAGTGTTTTTTTTTCTGTAAGGATTCGGTGTGCAAATAAAAGTTTTTTTTAATAAAGACTAATTAACGTGAAGCAGGTCACAACAGCAGTGGTGGACATGGTGAACAGGACAAAGCAGATACAGTGAGAAGCATCAGTTGGCAAGGTTAGTGGAGAACAAAACAAGCAAGACATGGTGGAAGAGTAGGACACAGCTGACACAGTGGAGGAATGAAACAGAGTGGAGGAAACATCAAATGACCCAATGAGGATTCTAAAAACTCTAAAAAAGTGAAGAGTTCAGTGTCTCGGTGTCATGCCAGGTGCTCTTGTTCAATCCTAATCACTAGGATTGGAGGAAGTTTAAAATTGTAAAATAAAAACGGCAAATGTAAAACAATTATCTTTTGTTTTAAATTAATAAAAATGGCCACTTAAAGTTTAGCTTGGCTTGTCAGATATTATGCAATTTTCATAATGAAATTACTTGCATTCACAATATATATGTTGAAACCAAGCAGTGAAAAAAAAAATGTTTTTTGTAAAGTCCACTTCTTGGTTTAAAGTGTTTTTCTATTTTAAGCTAGTATTACATTTAAAATGACATATAGTAACTTTCCCAAATATGAATAATGATCCACAGTCATTTTATACAGTAACTTCTTTTTCATTATCTCTATTCCTCATTGGGAGAGATTTCTTGTTTTTTTTTTCCTTTGTTAAAGTTAAAAATAATATAATACCAAAATGCAAATGAGAATATTCAGTTAAAGAAAAAATATTAACAAAGCAAGAAATTATTATAGACATTGTAACTTCTCAGGGTGAAGTGAAGTCCCAGTACAAGCTCACTGATACATTTACCATAATAAGAATCATCCCTTAACTGGGGGAAAAAAAAGGAGGTACATATGGGGAGACCGCTAGAATAATAATCAACGGACTGACTTATGAGCAAGGAAAAAAAACAAAAGGTAAAATTCTAACTTATTTGAGCTGAGTGACTATCCTGTTATTGAAGATCTAAATTTTGGCACAAGCGCAGTGATTCTCATTCTGGGAAGTGAGTCACTGAGCACGTGCAGGGACTTCTCTTCACTCTGAGGAGATATAGGGGTCGATTCAATGTGCCGCAAAGACAGGAAAAAGATGGCCATGTGCTTTTTCCTGTCTCTTGCAGCACAGCACACATCACGTCTTTTTATAAGCTGCTCCATGAGACACACATACCACGCAAAGCAGAATTGAATCGCCCACATAATGTTTCCTATTATCTCATAGACCATTGTGGGACCTCACAGGTCAGGTAATTCATTATAAATTATGTGTTCAAACTAACCAGGATTTATTTTAGTAAAGAGGACCCTATATATACAGCTCCTGTAGCTGTTCAGGAAGATCTGAAAGTTTATCATTAACTGCTTCCAGGCATGTGCTCCAGCATCTAGTCATTCATCTCCAAGATGATGTATGGAGAATGGCTGGGACAGAAAGCATATGTTGTGTCTTTAGCTTGCTGAATATGACATTACAGGTGAAGTTTTACAGTAAATGAAAAAATAGAAATAGTAAATGAAACCAGCGCTATACCCAAGAGTATGGGAGCTGCTGTGTTCCTACCAACACGGTTTTAACCCCTGAACCGTAAAACACAATAGGGCTATTACAATAGGCCCCTAGTGTGTGAATATAATATAGTATATATGGGTAGGTACACTGCGCTATCCCACAGTACAAGGAAATAATAGTATATACAAGACGTCAAAAAGTCTGTACAAGTTAGTATCATACAGTTCAATGTCCTTACTTTAGTCTAAATGTTCAATTTGTAGAGGGGTTCTTCGCAACGCTGACGTTGCCTTGAGGGTCTCGCCGTCCTCCTATGTTGTCCTCAGGATGTCTATTATCCTCTTTTCCTTGCTCCACCGATTTTGTCGTATAAATCGTAAAACGAAAAGAGAGAAATATATTGTGATATTGTCTCCACAGTTTATATCCTTACTGGGGATCTACACTCACATTTCCCATTATTTGGTCTTTGCTTGTAAGAAATGGGATATCTTCACATCTGGTACCAAACCTTAGCCCAAATCGTGATGTTTATGGTGAAGAATAAAGAAAGGCACACAATAGTGTGATACTGTAACGCAATTCTGTTCACCCACTTATTTTAGGGTACTCACATATTCCTCATCTTGTGTATATGGCTCATTAAACAATTCCAAAACGCATGTCTATATGCAGGTCTGGGTTTTAACACCATATATGCTTCACATCAGCCTCTTGTGCTCAGGTAAGGGAGGGAGGAAACCAAAAGATGGCAGACGTAGTGAAGTACGTTCTTCACATGCATGTATCAATTGTGTATATATCATACTCACACTCTCCCCACTTGATTATATCACTTTCATCTGCCCGCCTGGCAGCCACTGAACGAATCCTCCAGAGGGTTGGTGGTAGGTAAAAAAATGTTATTATGTAAAACTTCTTAAAAAACGAGATTCTGCGCTGTCTGCGAGATTAACACTTCCAACTGTGTTTCTAATTATCAAGATCCAGACCTTTGTGCTGGATCACTTTCCAACAAAGTAGAAGGATGTGACATGCATAACCCATGTACCCATGGTGGTTGTGGTGGGGGAAGTTGTTTAAATCCTACAGTATGACAATGGCATTTGGATCCCGTCCATAGAACTTAAATACTACATGTTTCAACTCCTTTTCTTTCGATTATGCTCAGGTCTATATCTACATGATCTGCTGCATGCAATGAACAAGATTTATTTTTATGTGGTTCCTGTCACAATGCATTAAGCAGTCTCATTGCTGTTGTGCTGCAGATCTCTGCCTTTTGCATTACTGTAGTTCATGAAACTCTTTTGCTGACAGAATAACATTTAATGTTGTTTTTACACAGTGGCTGCTGTGTTTGTGTGTATTAAGTTATGAAGTGTATAGAAACTGTGCTTTGCTCCAATGCTCACATAAGTTAAAATCTCCTGCATAGCCTCAAGAGATTTTATTATTACATATTGCAATATAATTTCATTTGTTCATAGTTTGTTCTGCTTTCATTTATTAATAAATATCATTGTTTATTTTCAGATTGTTTTTCTGCCAGTGAATTGTAATTAGAACAGCTAAGCAGAGTAAATAGTCAGATATAACTGAAGGAAGAGCAAGAAAAAGCTCTGTATTAATGGGATGACATTTATACAGGTTATTACTGAGAGGAAGATAAGATAGACATGACTGTGTTACTCGCAACATGTGTATAAAAAGTGCTCAATACTCATTACATGGAGTGCTATGTGCTGTGTTATGCTATCAATCTCTGACAATTTACAGGGAATAGCAGCCAGTTCACTTTGGATAAAGCTTTGAGGAGCCTGCATGTTAGACGCCCCCATAAATGACCCCATTTAAAAAAAACTGCACCCCTCAATGGATACAAAACATCATTTTGGAAGTTTTTTAACACTTCAAGTTTTTAACGGGAATGAAAGCAGTTAGGCTAAATTTCCCTTTTTAGGTAATTTTCCATTTAATCTATTTTATTTTCTAACAGTACATATGTTGTCCAGGAGACAAGTAAAAATGTAATCCCCTGATTCTATATAGATACACGGTAGGGCTCATAAGGGAACTTTTTTTAGTTCACATTTTGCAGGAATGGTTTTCATGACCTTGTTACATTTGCAGAACCTCTTTTGTTTCAGTACAGTAAAACACCCAACAAGTGATACTATTTTGTAAACTACGCCCTTCAAGGAACTCAACTATGGGTGTAGTGAGCATTTCTAACCCACTGGTGTTTTGTAAAATGAAAAATGTACATTCGTTTGTGAATTTACCACTAGGGGTGTGTTAGATTGGGACAGCAATCTGCCACTGGTCTGCTGCTACAAGCCTATCCTCACCTTCAGAGGCTCTGGCGAATACCAGGCGGTATTATTAGGGAATAGCGATCACTGTAGAAGATTCAGTTACAGTACCTCTCCCATCCATGGTTCAGATGGAATACCCTTGTCCATACAGCACTTTATATACTGTTTTGACTAACATGTTGGCAGTGGGTACTTGCACCCTACCTCTATCTGACTCCATAATGTCTGGAATATCACATATTGATATTTATATCAGGATGTAAAATGTTTATATGTTTTAACGTAATTAACCATAACACAATTTACATCAGTATGTAAATGTCCATCATAGTCTGTCTCTGAGGCAGGATGACCTCCTGCTGAGCCCACAGGTCAAACAGGACATGCTTATATGACTTCCAGCTTTAGAAACAAACATTAACACACACACAAGGGGCAATGCCAAAGATCAATGATATGGACGTGATACGGCCACACTATTCTAGACCTTAGTCATACTTAGTTGAGAATATCCCCATTATAATTAATAACAGTGGTCGAAGTGGAAATTTAGAAGTGGTGGTAATGACATTTAGAAGTGGCGGTATGGAAAGACTGAGCATAATTAAACTCAATGGAGATTTGTAGTATTTCAACTACATCAGTGGGAGAAGTGACGGTATGGCATGCCCCCATATATCCCTCCACTTCGAGCCCTGATTAATAAGAGTTCTAATATCTCTGGTATCATGAAAAATGAAAAAAATATCACTGACAAAGTTTAGACAGAAATAATATAGCTAGGACAGTATCCTGACCTATGTTTAAACTCGTACACGGATCAGTACTTAATAGTGTAAGAGGGGAGTTCACTGTAAATATCTATTATTGTTATTGTTTACTTCCTTCAATATATTGGGTATATTATTAAGTTAATGCAAATTTTGCGTATATCTGTATGTAGCTTAATCATTTATTTTATGTATTTATTTCATGTATTCATGTAGCCATATTTATACAAAATAATTATATAAAATCTTGCTTTTGTCAACAAATCAGACATTGGTTGATACTCACTTAAACCTCCTGTTTTTAATAGCGAGACCATTGATTCCACATGAGTTACATCGTAAATATTTAAGTCCAGTTTAGAGCCGTACATTCATAATTCAGACATTTGATATGCTAGGCTAAGGAGTAACAATAACAAGGGAACATCTATATTCCTTTTAGTTTTAATAATGACACATAGTAAATAAATGACACATAAGTTCATAAATAATAAACATGCTTTATATAGCATTGATCGATTGATTTAATATAGTATTCTGCAGTGTTCTGCAGTCATCTATGTTTACATTTAACATAATAAACAACTTATTTATGACTAACAAACATGTTTACATAGATTTCCAATAATTGTTCCATGATGTGCCATAATTCAGAATAGAAGTAAAAGTTATGTTAAGTATTGAATACTATAGTGTGCGCTGTAACAGTGGCCCTTTACCCACTGGGTTAACTCATTAACACATGATTATGTATTATTCATTGGTTCCATCTCCTACCACTAGCTGAACCTCCCAGTGACGTATATACATGTTCTGTATTTTCTAGTGAGACAGACATGGGGGACCTGATTCTGAGTTTTTGGCAGCCACCAGGTATTCCAGATCCAGAGCTGTGGAAAAATGCAGCTCTGAATTGAGCACAGGGACAAGGGCAGGCCATATGCCCCTCATCCGTGTGCTAAGCTGAAATGCGCAGAGGCTCCGGATGCTCCATTATGCTCTGCTAATGTATATAAGCTGCAAGTAAAATTAAAAACTAATTTTAACATTTTTTTTAAACACACACATCGTTTTATTTTATAAATAATTTTAATATATTTTTAAAAAATGTTACTTTTTTTTTACTTAATGAAGCAGGTAATTTTCCATAGGACATTACCTGCTTCCACCCTTCTAAGCACAGCTTACACCATGTAAATGAGAAAAGGGGCGTGGGGCTTGGAACTCTTTTACATGAGTCGCAGTCACAAGGATGCGGAGACGCGCTTTGCGTCCGCATCTGTGCGATCTGAGTCGCAGCTTAGAATCAGGTCCATTACCCCTTCCCTCTGTCTTATCCCTTACCAATTGAAAGTGTTATTATAATTATACCTGTTTCACATTAAGATTTTTTGTTGTTCTTGCTGCAGATGTCACTAATCTATGCATTTTAAGCGTCATGATAACATTTTACAGTCTTTGCTTTACCCATCAACATGATTTCTCATGGGAGGTTTGAAAATCAGTAGTAGTATTAGAGTTAGAACAAAAATTTCTGCTTCCGTGACACACAATGAACAATACCTTAACTAAGAAGCATTTTTCAAGTTTCAGAAAGTGTAGCCAAAGTGCTGAAGTCAACTACAGTGTAACGACATATCACAGCAAATTCTAAAATGTCCAGATGGTTTAATTAATTTTTATTACTCTTATACACTCTGGGAGACCAATGAAATGCATGGTTCCACTGGGTTGTTTCTCAGTTCTTTTTTTTTATCTTGAAGTCATCCAGAAGTTATTTATATCCAACCACTGGAGTATTTTAAATTAATATAAATCGCATTGTTTGTTTATAACTTTTTTCCTGTGGTGTCAGAATATAATTTTTTTAAGAAAACCTGATTTTAATATTTAATTGTCAGTTTTATGGTGTACATAAAAATTAGCTTCTTATTTGCAAATTTTATACTGTGTGTAATATGATGCAGTGAACAACTATTTGTTGGAAAACTTAAAAAAACTATTCTATAAAGTTAATTATTTTTTAAAGTAAGGCGTCCATAGAGCAAACTTTATGAATTGTTGGTTCTCCTGTTAAAGAAGAATCATTCATTAAACATTAAGCATTGATGTCAAGGTGGATGCGTCATGAAGTCCCTATCAGATCAGGCAATTAGCAGACGGATGTACACAAAAGTGCCGCATCTGTCTGTATTCGCATTCGGCATATATAAATCATTTAAATTTACGGTTTTGCAAGGAATTAGCCCTGTTTGTGCCTAACTTACACCATGTCCTGACATGGAGAGTGGTCCATTGTCTCTCGGCCTCAGAACTCTTGACCACCTGGCCTTTGACCCTTGGGCCCCTGTGTTCATCGTTCACCTGTTCGGACTCCGATGCTTCCTCCCAGTTTACTACCAACCTGCTGCACTGTACACCTACCCCCCCACGGCCCCTCAGGTATGACTTTCGTATTGGCCCTGATGCTGTGCCTCAGTGACTTCCTTTTTCTCCCACCTGTGGATCACCAGATGTCGGAGTGCTAGTTATCGTTGTTGGATTTTACTAGTTCATAGTTTACTCCAGTCTCGTTTTGTCACTTGCCGATGTTACCTATGCTGTGACGCCTGCTATGTGTTCCTCGTGTTCTTAATATTGTACGCTTCATGTTCTCTTTGCCGATATAACTTGACTGCTTACTTATTGTGTTCTCCTATTTTTCTGTTTTTCTCACATTTTTCTGCACCTCCTCTGGCCCCTCTGCACCCTCTTCCCTCCCGGCTCCGCCCATTACATACTCGAACACAGGCCTCTCCCCCCTTTTTCCTGCCCTGACCTGGGCTCCACCGCTTCTCATTGCCGTTTCTGTGCTCTCCCACATAAGCTCGCCCCCCTCCCCTCTCTCATTCATGTCCCACACTGGCCCGCCTGGGCCTTTGCCCCCCTGAGCTCTACGGCTCACTGCCAGCTTCCTTCCCTCTCTCAGCCCTTGCAGCCCCTCCCTTTCTCTCCATCTGGCTCCTATGGCAGTTGACTTATGTCTCCTTCTGCCACCCCCCCTTCCCCTTCCCCCTTGGATTACTGCCCTCTTATCCCCCCTCCCTTCTCTCTCCTCTCCCCACCACCAATTCATCCTGTAGATATTTCCCTCCTCTCTCATTCATGGGCCTACGACTAGTCTCTTGTGTGGGGCCTGAATTCCCTGCTTAAGCGCTCCAAACTCTTTACCTCTCTCAATACCTTAAAGGCCGATGTAGTTTTCCTCCAGGAAATGCATTTCCTTCACTCGCTGCACCCAGAACTTCGCTCCTGGGCGTTTACTAACACCTTCCATGCTTGCGACGCCAGACAGAAAAAGAGGGGGGGGTCGCTATACTGATTTCCAAGCATCTCAATTTTGAGCTTTCTGCTACCCACAAAGACAGAGAGGGATGTTTCCTGATCCTAACGGGAACACTGAACCACCTTCCTTGCACCTTGGTTAACATTTATGCCCCGAATACTGACGAACCGCACTTCTTTCAACGCCTGGGCTCCCAGCTCCATTGCAGGGGAGAACTAATTGTAGCTGGGGACTTCAATAGCACCCTTTCCCCCTCGGTTGATCGATCACCCACCCCCTCACATGCTCCCAGCCCCGCTGACTCTCACAACTCTAAAGCCCTGCAAGCTTTCCTGAAACTCCAGAATCTCTACGACTCATGGCGGGTCCAGGAACCTCTAGCCAGGGACTACACTTTCTATTCCTCCTCTTGTCGCTCATACTAAAGAATTGATATGATCCTGCTTAGACATGACCTTGCCTTTAAACTGTGCAGCACCTGTATCCACCCCCGTACCTGGTCAGGCCACGCCCCGATCTCCGCAGACCTGTTCGGCATCGCCCTCCGCCCACCACGTGCCATGTGGTGTCTCAATGAATCGCTTCTTAAAGACCCCACTACCAGCCTCCAGCTCTAGCGGATTATTTTGCGCTTAATACCACTCCGGATGTCTCCCTGGCGACCCTGTGGGAGCCCATAAGGCGGTAATGTGGGGTCATCTCATTGCACTTGCCTCACGTCTTAAACGGTCCAGGCTGGCTACCATCACTCAGCTCACCTCCGAAGTCCATGACCTGGAGTCCAGTCACAAGGCCTCCCATGACCCCGCTCTCCTCCCTGACATCACCAAACTCCGAGGTGAACTTAACCTGCTTCTTTTAACCCAAGCCGTTAACAAACTGCGATGGCTCAACCAGCTCTATTATGATAAGGGGGACAAGGCGGATAGACTTCTCGCCTCGAAACTATGTTCCAAGATCTCTGCCCGCAATGTTTTGAGTGTTCGTTCCGCTGCTGGCCACCTAGTCCACGACCACCGCCAGATCCAAACAGCATTTCATACTTTCTACTCAGGACTTTATAACCTCCGGAAACCCCAAAGCCCCTCCGCCCTATCCTCCCGTGCCTCCCTCATCGATGATTTCCTTCCCTTTGCCAATCTCCCTTTCATCAGTTCGGCCGGGTCTGATTTCCTGAATGCCCCTATCACCCCGGAGAAAGTGGCCCATGCTATCGCCGCTCAAAAGACGGGCAAAGCGCCGGGCCCTGATGGCTTTACTGCGGCTTATTACAAAACCTTTGCTTCTCTTCTGACACCCAGACTTCATTCTCTGTTCACTGCGGTCCTGGATGGAGCCCTCTGGTCTTCTCCTTCCCTAGAAGCTCGTATCTCCCTTATCCCTAAGGAAGGCAAGGATCCTCATGATTGTGCTAGCTACCGCCCCATCTCCCTCCTTAATGTAGATCTTAAGATCTTTGCCAAGGTCCTGGCCACACGCCTCAACTCTCTTCTCCCTTCTCTCATACACAACGACCAGGTGGGCTTCATCCCGTGGCGTCAGGCCAGAGACAACATGCGTAAGGCTATCGACCTATTCATTTGCCCGCTCACGGTCCACCCCCGCTATTATTCTCTCTCTCAAGACCAAAAAGGCATTGAGAGAAAAGTTCTTTCCCTCTACGCCAACCCATCGGCCCGAATCCTCGTCAACGGAGCACTTACGGACCCGGTCTCCCTTGCTAACGGCACCCGCCACGGCTGCCCCCTTTCGCCACTTATCTTCGCCCTCATCATAGAACCTCTGGCGGCGGCTATTCGAGCCTCACCAGACATACGGGGTATTCAGGTTGGCGCTCGTGACCATAAGCTTTCTCTCTTCGCAGACGATATCCTGCTCACCATCAGTCACCCTCTATTGTCTGTCCCTAATCTCTTTCGCATCCTTGAGTCGTACAGGCGACTATCCAATTACAAAGTTAACCTCACTAAATCACAAGCTCTTCTCCTTAATGTCTCACCGCAGGCCCGACAGGACCTCACCTCCTCTTTCTCCTTCCAATCGTGCCAGTGCACCCTCAAATACCTTGGGTTGCCCATCTCAGCCACATCTCTGCTACTTTCTCTCCACCTGGGACATTAGCTTGGGCTGATTTGGAATCTGCGTTCCTCGGCCTCAGCTCTTCCTCCTCCCTCTGGGGCCTATCTACTCCAGCTTGGGCATCCTTGGTCTCCCCTCTCCCCACCACTCATTTTTCCTCCCACATTTGGAATATCTGCAAACGTAGATTGGCGAGCTCCCAACTGTACTCCGCCCTGACCCCACTGTGGGACAACCCTGCCCTGCACTTGTAATATAGTGGTCTAAGAATAATGAAAAATAAAAAAAAATGATCATAATTATATATATATATATATATATATATATATATATATATATATAACACATTAATAATAAATACATAGGTACATAACAGTGAACAGATTCTTTTATATAAAAAAAAATATATACCTGGTGTTCTATGGCTATTACTTAGATGGCTTGATTATTATTTGGCAGGGGGGCACACAACTTATTTAATTTATTTCTCACATTAATAATATTTTTTTTAATTTGAGTTTTACTTCTTATTTTCATCTGAATGCTATTGATTTCCTAGATATTTCAATGTTCATTGAAAACAACTGAAAACAACAGAAGTAAGCAATTATTAGCACTATAAAAGCTGCCACTATAAGCCCTGGATTATGGACATAGGGTCAGATGAGCCCTGGATTATGAGTGATCACACTACTGCATCCACATTCTCAAACTGCTCTAGTTCCTTTCTGTTCTTCATTATACCACTAACCACCAGAGAAAAGATAAAAAGACAGCCTGTTATGTATCAGTGGATGCTGAGCTCACTGTTACCATCTTCCCTAAAGTCTGAATCTGGTCCTATAAGAGGCAGTTTAACTAGACTGTATATAAGGCATGTCCTAGGTTTTTCATGGTTAATACTAGAATAATAACTTGAATTTCCATATTATGTTATAATATACTAAAAAGAATAATCCTTTACAGTATATATATATATATATATATATATATATATA
>JABWIB010009314.1:11042-24032 GCA_016617825.1 Platyplectrum ornatum | reverse complement strand
ATTATAATACTTGAGACACGCCCAATCTCTGAACTTACTCTCTACAGAGAAAGTAAACCGAGAGAGAGATGCAAAAGGCAGAGTAGAGAGTAAAAGGCAGCCGGAGAACAGCAAAAGAGAACCTAAAGTGCCAGTAAACTGCCAGTAAACCGCCAGTAAAGCTGTCTCTATCTCAAGAGATAGAGAAGCAGGATCTGGCCCATTGACATTACAATACTCCTAAGCCTAACCCTAACTTAACCCTAACCTAGCCTCATTCTACGATTAATTCCATCCCCAATCCCAAATCTAAACTCACCCAATTCTCCAAACCCAAACCCAATTCTAACCTAAAACAATATTAAACTTATGTCCAAGTGGCGCCACTCTATTACAACTCTAATGTAGTAAATTTCTCATATTGTCCAAATCTAAAGGGTTATATCAAAAGTCTTTTATATGGAGCAAAGTCCATCAATCTTCATATGTTCTGTATAATTTTTCTTTTTATTCTTCACACTCCATTTGTTCCCAAAAGAAAGAGAAACAGTACAATAGTGAAGCCAATTTTTAGAAAGTTTAAGGTCTGGTATCAGACCTACTCACATTGAATCTCTCTTGTAATCATTAGACGTGGATTCCTGGTTTGGCGTCTCTCACTCCCGATCGTTGTTCGTTCTCTAAAGGCGCCCGTTGATGACGATCTCCTCTCCCGTGGTTTCCTCCGGTTAAGCGTGAAAAAAGAAAAAGAATATAGTGCAGAGAGACCTTAACATCGAGCATGTGTTTGCTACAATATATTGGTCCCACTCACATTTATGCCACTTGGGTAACTGTAAAAAAATTCTCTTATACGTCTGCCTCCTCTTCTTTGGTGCTGTGAGGTCTCCAGCTTATTCCCATCTCTCAATGTCATATGGTGGTGAATCCTGATGGTTCAGGGTTGCAGGGTGCTACCCTAATAATAAATATAATCTTCAATAACTGCTTACCAGAGTAAATAATGAGCAGAAAGAGTTAATGGATGATGAGAAATGGGCAGGGAGTATTAGCAAGAAGGCTTCACAGGTATGGGAATAGCTCAAAAAATGTCCAAACATAGCCGATGGCTGGTTAGATCATTGTATTAAACAATAAAATGGACATGATGAATAACGTTTGCAGCAGGGAAAACGGTAATGGGTAATTCTCGAGAACGTTGGTGGTGATGTAAATACCATTAATATATGCAGAGTTAGAGAGATTTATATAGTCCAAGTACATGGACAGATAAAATTATTCAGCTCCTGGCTTAAAGGTCAGCAAAATAACGTCAAATAATAAAGATCATTTTGCTTTTCATGCAACCTAGATTTTCATCTCAGCCCTGACGCCTATATAGCAGGCAATTAGCAAAGTCATTTCTCCTTAACCCAAATCCCATAAAGCATCCCTCTTGGAGGCAGTGAGGTTAATCGCTTACCTCAATGAAGGAGATTTCCAGGGCGTACAGGGGCCAAGGCAATGTGCTGATTTCAAGAATCGCTTCAAGTGCACCATTATACAGACTCGATCGGGTTATCAAGATTGATAGAATTTCATAAGCTGGCAACCCTTCATACGTTCACTTCTCACCTCCGGTGCCCTCACCTTTTCAGGCAATTAAGCCCAGTTTGTACCTTCACTAGCACATCTGCTTAAAGTGAAAGGTGGTCGGTTTGACATTCATATCCAGCCAGGGGTCACTGTTCCATTTAGATTTACTGTCTGTCCATGTGGTTCCCCCGTTATATGGACACCGCGCATAAAATGTGTACAGGTCGGTATTATACGTGAATAAGCTCTTCACTAAACGTCTTTCTGACATTTTCTGACATGATACAGAAGCAAAATGCAGTAGAGGAAGGGGTTAAATCAGCTAAACTCAGGGTATACTATTCTCTGTCAGAGGCTTATCTCACTGTACCACTTAATAATTCGTAATGGCCTCACTTGGTTCACAGAAAGTAACCTTAGGAAGTAACGTATTCTGGGAGGCTATACAACAAATCACCTTATGATGTCTAAAACAGTTTATACTCCATACCAAGCGGTTTCCTCCACTCGTCCCACTTGGCATACTCCATACCAAGCGGGACGAGTGGAGGAAACCGACGGATCAGGTGACCGGGAGTAGGAGAGATCGAGGCAGAGCTGCACTAGTGAGCGAGCGGGGGAGACGCCGAAAGCTGCCACAGTGACTACCATTGGGACACTGAAATCCTTCTAAATCTACAGAATAGTGAAAATCTACACGGACTGTATCTGAAACAAGGAGGGTGATAACAATTTACTGCTGATCAGCCTGCTTGTTGGGACTGTGATACAGACTGTTACATAAACTGTTTTAGACATCATAAGGAGATTTGTTATATAAACTCAGGGTATGTTCGTAATCTCAATATACAGAATGGAGTGAAATTCTGACAGCGGATATGAACTATGCGGCTCATTCACTCTGCCCAATTAATCGCGGTTTAACCCCATGATGGCCTTAGGCCCATAGTTTTTTACTTTTTTCCCATTTTTTTTACAGATTAAGATATTCACATGTTTCTCGCCATTTGGCAATAGGAGAATAAGAGCGCTCTTACCTCAGATGGACCTACGTGTTTCATCCTTAGCAATTTGGGCTTTGTTATGGGATGCTATGGTCTAAAGGTGGTAAGAGCAGAGATTCTTTCATTAACAATGGCCCACCGGTTTGAAATCCAAAGTGATCGTGACAATAAACGCCACTATGTATGTGTTAGTTACTTTTTATGTTATATGTTAACATTCTAATAACTCTGTATAATGCTGAGTACACTTAATCAGTATTTATTGATTGAGGGAATACTTGTTAAGAGCTTCCTAAAAATGTGACATAGACAAATGCACTCATAATGCTTTTGCCTTCTCTTATCCGCGCCAGTGTTCCCATTAGGTCAGGGCCTGTGCTACCATTAGGCGATCACCTAGAGCGCTGGACCCAGGGGTGGCCAAAGTAACCCCTCACTCTCATGACTTACACTCTCATAGGCAAACCATGATGAATTGCAGGGGAGGTAAATTGAATTAGTTGCAATCGGTATTACAGGTGAGAGATGATGTTTCCAGCCCAAGTCTAATAACAGTAACGCTGGTCAGTATCTGTGTGCAACATGCAACAATAAAGTATTCTCCCTGCATGCACACACTGACATTCATTTTACCCATGAGTGTAAGTCATGAGAGTGTACATCTGAATCTGGCCCACTGCCTCCATTTATATCATAACCCGGTATGTTAATAATACAGAGTCTGCTGCTCCTCTATAGAATGTAAGCACCTCCACTCCTATAGGAACCAGACCGGGGGGGGGGGGGATGTAGCAGGAGGCTTGTATGGTTGGGTGGAGCGTGGTTCTAGGTCTCGTCTAGGGCACCCAGAGACCTAGCACCAGTCCTTCCTCAGGCGGTCACCTTGAGTGGCAAACCTAGGGTGGAGTTGTGGCAGAAAAGACTAGAGGAAACTGGACGATAGAAAACAGAGGAAATCAGTAGGTAAATTGCTGCTAGCCAGGTAATGATTATAGAGATAGGAATTAATATGCAGACTTTGTTGGTAACGGGATGGTTTACCTAGGACTTTACCTAGGACATCCAGAGCATCAGCCATGATCCACACCCAGTAAGCAAGATTTAAAAGTCTCTACAGCTGACAGCCTCCGAGGTCACAATTCTAAAACAGCCAGTCAAAGAACATGTACCCAATGCCAAAATAATAAAACACGCTGCTGTTAATGTCTATGAGGACATGTTAGAATAGATGGAACTAATTGTGCATTCCACTTCTTTTTTTTCCTATGTGTCAAGTTAGCCGAGATGCTGCAATGATACACGCTGTGAGCATTTGCATAAATATTGAAAATATACCAAAATGACATTCCTTTCAAAAGCCGGAAAGCAGAACAGGTGCTCAGGCAACACAGAACGTATACGGCCGCCCACTTCAACTTCCTGCCGTATAAATGTAAAATGATGTGGGCAAACAATGAAACAAAAAAAAAGTTCAAGGGTGTCCGGATGAAGGTCTTCCAAAGTTCTTGTAAAACTCATTAACTCCACGTCACTAATGATTCCTTTAAAAAAACTAAATTATCCCCGATCGAGCCAGAGTGAATTTCCCTTAATTCCCCTTGGCATTAACGTCCTGCTTTCCACCTTTGTTGCATCTGGCGGGCATTAAAAGGGCACAGGTGGTTCTATAAACATTAAGCGGTTCCTTGCTAAGTGCCCGCTGAAAGTTTTTCCTCGGCAAAAAACACAAAAATAAGTGTGGTTTTTCCTTCTCATTTAATGATCCATTTTGAATGAGTTTTAGCAACGAATACTCTAGGGTAACGTTGATTGGATTTAAAGCTAAGCAAGGGTTTTTTTCCGTCATTCCAATTGATTTACAAGTATGATTAAGCTTGGCATCTCCAACTGGTCTCAGCAGCGGAGATAGGCTCAAATGCAAAACTGTTCTGCCCATTTGTTAACGTTTTACCTCCAGCTACACAGGCAGTTTGGACATTAATCTTATTACCCCATCTGGAAAATACATATATATATGTTTGTATACAGACATGGTGCCAGGCTAATAAAGTGGCAGTGCGTAAAAGAACTTTGCAAACAAATAAAAAGACATGAAAGTTAAATGCAATTACTCAGGGAAAATGTTATACGCTAAACATTGCAATGGTAGTTCTATTCATAAGAGTAGGACAATAATTAAAGACACGGGACCTCATTTATAATGAAGAAGGATTTTTTAATGTAGGTATGAAATGAAATTTTCTCATACTATAAAGTTCTCCACCTGCTATCAGGGCCACCATCAGGGCCACCATCAGGACCACCATCAGGTCCACCATCAGGACCACCATCAGGGCCACCATCAGGGCTACCATCAGGGCTACCATCAGGACCACCATCAGGACCACCATCAGGGGGGTAAAACCAGTCCTACTTTCCCAGGCCCCGGACAAAGTTGGGGACCAGCGTGCAGAGGGAATACGGATAGAAAGTCCTCGGTGCCTGGACAGACATCATGGCATCACAACATCGGAAACCTTAATGCAGCAGAAACAGGCTGGGAGCTAGAAACTGTAATGCAGCAGAAAGTTACACGTTTCAGCCTTTCGGCATTGCGTGTGCTCAGAGATGCGTGTAAATTCATACCACACTCATTCCAATCCAGCCAAGCAGTAGCACAAATCCTACAGAGGCGTAGGAGTTCCCAAGTGGGCATTTCCTCTTATTCGAAGAGGAGTTCTCCCTTTCTGTACCTATCCCAAACTTCCAAGCTTCCAGGAATTACTATCTAAATGAAAAAAACATGGAATTTCTTGGGCAAGATACAAATAAAAAATTCAGTTTTAATGCAACAAAACAGAGATTATCTTATAAATTGATCATGAAAAAGGTGGAAGGGGAACTGGTTCAAGAAGAAACATTTTCGAAAAAGGGAACACTAGCTCCTATGTTACTGAGGGCTCTATTAGAGAGAGAACAGGGAGGGATACGTGTGAGGAGACCACCAGTGATCCACCGCTGACCACGAAAAAGTTTTAAAATATATTAAAAATGATAAAATAATAGACAAATATAAAGGTACCGGCTCTGGGGTCTTCAATCCAGTCCCGGCACATATTACAATAGACTGACTGTGCATGCGGATGGACTGCATGGTGCATGCTCAAGAAGAGAAGCGCTACATATGAAGAGGAAGCACTGAGGAGACACCACATCTTCTCGCGGGACATCCAGGTAAGTTTTAATACATTTTTATAAACAATGCTGCCAGGTTTGTTAATATTTTTTCATGCCAAGGGGAGGATGCCTGCTGCTCCTCTATAGAATGGCAGGTACCCCCTTTTGTATGCGAACCAAATTGGGTGGGGGGAAAGCGGGGGCATGGATGGGCCATGTTACAAATATATGTATAAACTCTAAGATAATATATACACATATATATGAGATACGTGGTGATATATGCCAGAGGCTAGTGATTAACACCATGTCTAAGGAAGAGGAGTATTTGACCGAGTGACCCTAATTATCATCCTCCAGAAATAAAATGTCTTCTCGAGCTGAGGTGAGCTGCGTTTGTCGCTTCTAATGTGGCTGATATTCCTAGGGGGTGCCACACGACTGAGTGTATTCCTGTTGCTGATTCAGACCGTGTTTGGGAGGATATATCTCATTCATTTTAACAAGCATAATGTAATTGAGAATTGATCCAGGTAAAAGACAATGTGAATTCCTCTGACAATTAAAGTAAGTTATCCGTAGTCGGTATTCAGAGATGACGAGCAGAGAATGTAGACAAGATGCAGACATGCAAGGGAAAGTAAAGGAAAGGTTATAAAGTTGGCGTTCCTAAATGCAGCCTGTCTGACCCTTTTATAAAGCCAATCCAATCCCAATAAAAAAAACAGTGATAACGGATAAGTGTCTGTATCTGTTCGATTACACTGAAAGTAAATGAAGAAAAAACGCAAATCACATACACAATATAGAAATAATAGAAAGGATAAGAAAAACTGCATCGTACAGTCCAGCAATGCCAAACAGGTGCTGGAAATGTGATGAACTTGTGCACCTACTCTGTAATTGCCCTCTGCACCGCCCAGGGGCTGGCTGGCAGATTTTGGCCCAGGGGGCAAGCCCATAAGTAGCGCCCATTATCCTGTCATATATATACGGAGTCTTCAGCAGGGGATGCTCCAGGACACTGCACCCTCCTTCTGCAAAATGCCCCCTCTTCATGAACACTGACCCCAATCCTACACACTGTCCCCTCTTCTTAATCACTGTCCCCAGTATAATAATGTGACCCCCTGGGTCTGCCCCCCAGTATAATAATGTGACCCCACAGTCTGCCCCCTCTATAATAATGTGACCCCACGGGCTGCCCCCCTCTATAATAATGTGACGCCACAGTCTGCCCCCTGTATAATAATGTGACCCCACAGTCTTCCCCCTGGCACCCACGCTAGCCCGCCCCTGGCACCGCCACCTATGAGCTCTGATTACTTCACTGTAATGACTTTTTCAATGTCCAAATGAAGTTGAAATATTTATTTATCTTCTGCATGAATTGTCCAATCTTGTAAATGAAATGACAATTATTGTAAAAACATCCGTTATTCTGTATTCATTAAGTCCTTTAATGTTGTGTGTTTTTATTGCATTCATTTGGTTACTGCTGTGTCTGGAGTAAAGTTATACCATAAGAGTAAATAAATAATAATATTACATTATATCTGCTCTGTACAACCAGCCCAGGTTCCTGTTCCCAGATAGCACTGGAAATACGCATGGAATCGTCATGTCATTTCACGGAAAACCAATTTAATAGAAATAAGAAGGTGGGTATTCTCTGCATGAGTGAGAAAAGAGGCCATACCATGATCATATGGTATGTTGCAACCATTGTGGCATCATAAGTTTGTATCAAAACCTCTAACTCCAACCCCAACACTAAGCCCCATCGAAACCCAACCATTACCCAAAGGCTTAATCTAAACCTAACCTGAACCTTAACTCAACCCCAATCCACAACCTCAACTCTAACCTTAACTGTAAATCATTACTTCCTCCATAAGGATGTAATTACACTGGTGACACACTTGTAGTCAGCGAGTGGTGAATGAAGTAGGATACAGCATCAGTATACAGGACACAGGACAACACAGACAGAGCAAAGGGATCGGAGAGCACACAGTAGAGCAGGATGGAGCAGAAAGGAGCATAGAGATGGAGTGGAAGGGCAGGTGGCAAAGCAGACAACAGAGCAGACAGACATGGAGGACAGAGAGGAGGATGGAGTAGAGCAGCAGATATGAGTGTAGAGAATAGAGCAAACAATGGAGACATGGAGCACGGGGGAGTGGAGAGGACAGAGAGTTCGAATGGAGCAGAGGGACAGAAGAGATTATAAAGTGCAGAATGGACAATGGAGAAGAAGTGGAGGAGCAAGTGAAAAGGGCAGAGAGAATGGATGGAGTGGAGGAGCAGAAAGGGTTGCATAGGGCAGAGCGGTCAGTGGAGAGGAGGAAAAGGGGGAAGTGTAGATGACAGGAACAGAAAGGATTGGAGAGGGGGAACAGGAGAGGATGGATTGAGAAAAGGAGCAGAAGGGATTGGAGATGGCAGTGATGGCAATGGAGAGGGGGAGCAAGAGTGAGTGGAGAGTACAGAGAGGATGGACCGTGCAGAGGAGCAGCAAGGAGAGGAGAAGGCAGTGTAGAGAATCAGGAGGTTATGGAGAGGACAGGACGTGCAAACACAGGGCCAGTGGGGTTGGGGAAGTGAAGAGAACAAATATAAATATGATGTAAGAACACAAAACAAATGTGGCAAAAAGATAGAGCAAAGAGATCAGTGCAGACACAAGACTGTGACGGGAAAGTCAGGATAATGTGAATATATACTTCTTTATTTTGAGTTGACTGTGTCATTATGGGCATCTGACTGACAGGTGAGACTTGGGACAAGATGCGCAGAGAATGTGCAGTTTCTGCGTGGATGCGCTGTGCAACACATCCAGAGTTGCGTTTTTTGGCCAGAATGCGCTACTGTGAATTGCACGCAACAAGCGCAGCTACGCGCAAACATTCAAGGAACCACAGTTTAGCGTCTTGTTAGAATGTTTTTTTGTTTGTTTTTTTTATCATTTTTTTTTTACTTTTTTTTAAACCCCATCTAAATGCACACCAGTTACACAAAGATGCAGGCACTGCACGAAACCACAGTGCAGGCCAGGGAAGACTTCCTGCATGTGAAATAGGCTGACTATCATCATAGTATAATTCAAATATACCAGCTGCACCATCCATAGCCTGGCACAGGCAATAATCCGCAGATGTTGAATACTTGCAATGCGCAGAGCTAAGCGCAACACCGAACACGTCCCAAAATCTCATTACAATATCTTGGCATGGCCATTTATCGATGTCCAAAAACACAGAGGTGCAGAGGCACGCAGGCGCTAATGTGCACATCAATACCTTCCAACTTTTACGTTCTGGGCCGCGGGACACACAAGCCCCGCACAACCCGCCCCCAGCACACCCAGAATCTGCCCCGCCCCTTTTTGATGCCGCAACTCGCAGAATTATATAAAAAACTAAGTTTGTCCCCATAGCGGGACAAACTGAGAGGCGGGAAGGATAGCGGGACAGTCTCCCAAAAGCGGGACTGTCCCACTGAAAGAGGGACAGTTGGGAGGTATGATAGCGGCCGAACCAGACTTCAACAAGCATGCGCAGTGCGAAAACACGCAAAAAGTTATACACGCACATTCAGCCGCAATGCGCAACTCAGGATCAGCCCCTTGATCTGCCACTGGATTAATAATGTTCATGGTTGTAGATCCATACTTGCCAGTATTGTTCTCATTTCCACTCTAATTGGCCATCAGCTACCAATACTATGTGAAAAGGAAACGCACAAGCTATATCTATAAATAAGCAGGCCACGAGCGCGACGCTGGTTATCGTGTTTGCTCCATCAGCCATGGATTTTCAGATCATTACTTATAAACACTTAGTAATTATTATGGATTCTCAGAAATAGTAGGAGTGAGCAATAACAGTGTTATTTATAGATATCATACAGTGCTGTCTATTTCAACTTTTCAACTTATTGCATGTTCTGTAGATTTAGCAAAAGAAGATTAGTAGGTGGTAAGTAGGTCATTTGATTTACCGCTGATGTTATACTAATGACTGTCCTAAAATGAAGGGAAACATGACACGAGCACCTACTGCTGAAAGCACAAATTCTCTGGGAAGTGATGCGTTAGGACCCTGCAATATATGTGTTATGTACTAACAATGGGCCGCTGTTAATCCAACCCTGACCTACCTTAACTTCTCTACATTGACCTTCTTTTATAAGTAAGCAGATCCATGGCATCCCCTCCTCTTAATATAATCTACATGTCTATCCTGACCCCGCTTGCGGGCATTTTGGAACACCCCGCAGGATCTACTAGTATAATGTGTTCTGTGAGCATGCACATATGTAACCGCTAGGCTTATACTTGTATTTTCTGTATCGAATGTAAATGAGAGCATTTCTAGTCATTTTATAAAGGTGAATCCGCCAGCATAAACCACCTTTTACATGAAGAGGATAGGGGTGACTTGGTCGATAGATGAGTGGAGAGGTTAATAGAAGATGAAGCATATATGTGTTCTTTTTAAAGCATTGCAGGTAGAAAAGAATTAAGTCATCAGTCCTCATATGGTTTGAAGATACTCTATAGGAACTCCTTCATAAATATTTAGTATAAAGTGTCATCTTTATATGGATGATTCTTGTGTAGAGCCAGCAATTTGCACCTGCATGCGAAAGCACTAATACCTCGTTTACACAGAGAGCTATTACCCGGGTAATTCATACCTCGTTCACACAGAGGGCTATTACCCGGGTAATTCATACCTCGTTCACACAAAGGGCTATTATCCGGGTAATTCAGTCAACTACCCAGGTAGTGTGGTCACTGTGAACGGCGCTAAAATTACTACTAACTACCCTGGTTCAGTGTGAACAGTGTTGACCAGGGTAGTTTGTGAATTACCAGGGTAATTCAGCACAGTGAACAGGGTTAATTACCAGGGTAATTCAGATCCACAGCTAACCACCCTGCTTGTTACAAACAGATTTACCAGGGAAGTCTATGTGAACGGGGTATAAGTAGGATAAAAGTAATATAATACATGATGGGACATATAAAACAGACTATAGCAGGGGAATGGCACTGGACACAAACACTGCGCTACACTCTAGTAACAATACAGGGGTACAGAGAGGCTTGATGTGAATGATGGTCTACTGATGGTCTAAGTAGCCAGTCTCACAGCGAGGAGATGCCAGCCTGGCCACCCTAAACATCTGCTGCAGTATTTCTTTCATTATATAGAGCATTATGTTTTGCTGTAAAAGTACTTTTTTTTCCCAAAGAGGTGAACAGCAGCAACGAGGAGAAAATGGGTGTAACAGCGAGATGATTATTTGCTTATACAATGATGACCATTATGGTTATCAAAAAGGACAAATGACTGATCACCTGGACTTGCTGTACCTGGTCATAATCGCTTGGCTGGAGTCAGTTGTCACATTTTACGTATCCAGAGTCCATGTCTGTGGAAGGGGGAAAATAGATGATATTAGGGAGGTATTAGTATTGGTAATCACATTTCCGCCACATAAACACATTTGATTACACCACATTTATTTTCCATCTAGAAGACGTCATTACATGAGTACAAGCCACACACAGACACACGATTGCCAGAAAAATATCTTATATGGGCACAGTGCCCACTCACACACCAAGCAGCCATACACAGCTTACCGATATGAAGAGATGGACAGTCATAGCTGGGTGTAAAAAGGGAACACAGCATTTATTTATAATATTGGTCCAAATTAGAATGATTCAAGATTAGCCTAAATTACGACTTCAACTAAGGTGGTCCAATATCAGATGGGGGGTTCAGCAATACCAAATACCAGTACCATGAGGACATCCGTCTTGACCTCAGTGAGTCCTATTGGCTCCTCCTGCCAGCACCATCCCAACAGAATTGGGCCGCCCCAGCACCTGGAAGGTGGTCACCTATGGAACCCAACTTTAGGGTGAGCCAGACCCAGCTGTCTGAAGTGGCGTCCAATGTAAACTATAAGCTGGTTCAGCCCTGAGAATGCATCACCAACCACTACTCCAGCCCTTGCGCCTTAAATTCACACGTCTGACCCCCAACCTTTACTACCGCCGATCAGTGCCCGCTGTGATTAGCAAAAACGTTAGAAACAAAACATCAATATCACATCCTAACAGGCAGGGGAGGGGGGAAATCCTGCAAAAGAGAGACATAACCCCTTGATCTTTGCCCTAATATACCCTAAATCTTGTCCCCACCCACCAGGGCCACCACCAGGATCACCTGGGGAAGGTCGGGGGGTCCCGGGTGATCCCGGGTGATCCCGTTCCAGAATGCAGCACTACCCGTTCTATGCTGGTTGTGCTGCGTTCATCAGGCGCCGGGCCACTGCCGGGTGTTGGGGGGACGGCCGGGCCAAGGACTGTAAGACCGGCTCTCCCCCCCTGATGGCAGCCCTGGCACCCTCCCCCTTACTAACCGGCTGACTAATAACACCTGACCTGCTGGGAGGGGGAGGACAAGCCCCATCCTGTCATTTATACTCCATCAGTCCTAAAAGGGGCCTTGCTCTCATTTTTATCAGCTCTTTAATGAATATCAGCATACAAATAGTTAACCTATTATTATTTTCATATGGGATTTCATTTTGTATTGCGAAACAAATAGAAATTGTGACTAATACCCCGTTCACATAGACTACCCTGATAAATCTGTTTTTAACAAGCAGAGTTGTTAGCTGTGGATTTGAATTATCCTGGTAATTAACCCTGTTCACAGTGCTGAATTACCCTGGTAATGCACAAACTACCTGATAATTCACAAACTACCCTGGAACACACCGTTCACACTGAACCAGGGTAGTTAGTAGGAATTTTAGTGCCAATCACACTGAGCACACTACCTAGGTAGTTCAGTCAACCAGGGTAGTTGTCTGTACTTCCCGGGTAGTTCACTTCAGTGTGAACAGGGTATTATTTTGGCTCTAAATGTTGGTCAAACACAGCACCAGACCAGTCCAGGATACAGTCTGTACAATAGAAGCAGTGTTATGTGCCTCACTGCCTGTTCTCTGTCTCACCTCTAGGGGTATTTGCAGTTGTTATTTTCTTGTCCTACCCCTAGAGGTCACTGTTNTTCTGGTGGCTGGCTGGGCTGATTATCACCTGCACCTGCGTCTGGCCTTTATATTCCCTCCTTGCCAGTAAGCAGGTGCGGGTCATTCTATCTCTCTCTTTCTCTCTCTCACTCATGCTGGCTTCAGTGCATGTGGTCCTGCTGTGCTGTCTCCAGTTCTGGTATTCTGTTATCTG
>JABWIB010009313.1:11554-29788 GCA_016617825.1 Platyplectrum ornatum | reverse complement strand
AATAAACCTATGTCCCCTTTTAAAATGCAATAAACTTGTCCGTGTCTTTATTTTAGTTTTAAGTTAAGTTAAGGTGGTTTTGGAATGATCAATCATAGACCGTTTAATTATTGTGAACAATGTTATCAGACTCACGGCGAGTTGAAGCGAGCCTATGAACAATGCACTTATATAAATAGAGCCCTAAATGTAGATGTGACCTCCTTAAGCAGGGGTGGCCAAAACCGGTCCACGTAATATACCAATGGTCCATGTTCTCCAGGTCTCCATGTTGGAGCACAAGTGTGTTCATAACTAACTGATATTTTGCAAACTTTATTTAATGATTCACAAGACAGAAAAAAGAAAAATCTTTTATCATAATGGACTAATCTAATCTTTTATCATAAAAAACATAGGGTTATGCAATCATCTACATATTTTACANTAAGTCTATAATTTTAAAATCTTTATTAATTGGTTTATTTTTATAAGTGCAATAATTATCTAAAATAGAAATCATACATCAAATATTACAGATATAAACATAATATAATATAATAAAATTTCAAATTTAAACACACTTTAATTATAATAAACCACTATAAATTATTGTTCCTTAAATTGTGACTGTAGCAAATCTCTACAGAATATACAAATATTATTGTTTGGTGAGGTAGAAAATTTAGAACTAAAATAATATAGAACTGGAATTCGTACTGAAAGGAGTTGACAGAAANCTCAGTTTTGCTGCCTTGAAATGCTAAATCTTAACTCTGTTTGCTTTAACAGGTTCATTAAGCTTATGGCAAGTATTAAAATTCTGAACATTTCTGCCTTTCCAGGGAATTATCCGCAGTGTACAAGGTCATGGGTTATTAGGGAAGACATGCACATCCCTCTTGGTACATACAGGGCGTTTGATGAAAAAGTGCCTAAAGAATTTTCAAACACAAATTTATCGAACACTTTATTTTACATTAAAAGTGTGGAGTAAAAGTAAAGCCCTCAACCTAGCTATAACCCACACACAGCTCTGTAAAGGCCATGGTAAAGGACATAAAGGCGATTGCCTAGGGTGCAATGGTGGTGACATTAGATGCAATTTATGGGACAGTAGCTAAAATGGTGCACCTGTAGTAGCAATGCCTCGGGCAAACAAAATCAGGCACAGAAGAGGTCGCAGGCATACATACATTACTAAATTAAGGAAAATGGACGTTTCCCAGAGCAACCAATAAGTGTCAGCAATCTGATTGATTGCTATGGGCAACATCTNCAGTGTTCTGCTGTTTAGTAAATCCAGTTCAAAGTCTTTTAAATGTGATTGGCATTGATTACTCTTCTCACAACAGGTGTCTTGCAGATTTTGGGCATTTTTCCCAGTACCCTGGGAGAGCCGGCAAATTTCCCAGACCTGGGCTGAGGCAGTGAATCAATGAAAATCACTGCCAGAAGCCCTGGACATCAAGTTCTGCCCTTCCTAAGTACACTTATTATTTAAAGTACAGATGACAGGGCTTCTTTTTTTCCTGGGAGGAGATTTGAACCACAGTTTACACTACACACTTTAGGGTTCATGCTTTTTCTCTCCTCTTAGAATCCTAAAAGCAAAAATATGAAGATATGTTTTGCTGGTGCATCCTTTGCCTCCCCTTTTCAATATGTACTTTATCATGACAGTTATTGTTTAGCCCTAATGTATTGTTCTAGTGAATTATATATCCCACATTAGTGTCCCCAGGCCCTCTAGACATTTGCATGCTCCACTGTAATGCATTGAGTACATTAATGTACAGCTTTTTATTCAATTTGCTTTCTTGAAATACATTCTAAATTCACTGTTGACACAAAAAGTTATTGTATTACCTGAATCATACACTCGCCTCAGTTCAAACATTAGACACCATGGAAAATGTTTATTAACCAGCTAATATAGATGTATATAGATATCCTATATACATTTTATTAACAATACAATTTTTTATTTCGAAATACCACTATAAAAGCTGAATCTATCAAAAATTCAGATGAATAAACCTTAATGAACCATATATATATATATATATATATATATATCTATCAAAAATTCATATATTTGATATATATAGGATTCATTAGGGTTTTTACTATAGCCCAGTGAAAGAGTTCACTTCATGCACCCTAACTTAGAGGCCGATTCAATTCCCTTCGCGCAAATTTCTTCTGCCTTACGCTGTTTGCGTAGGAAAACTCACGTTTTTTCGTTCGCGGCTCATTGAGTCGTTTTTTCCCGTCTTCGCGAGGGATTGAATCGGCCCCCTAATGGTGATGCAGAAAAATACATTTCTCCCACCCAACCAAAAGGTATGGGAAAAGGAGGCATGATGCTCAAAAAAGCTTGGAGTAATAGTGCCTAAGAAAGTGCTTTACTGTGCCATACGGTGTGTGTTTTTCAGGCACCCCTGGCCTGCCTATAATCAAGGACACGGATTTCTAAGCTCTCAGCACCCAACTNCATTCCGGCCATCAGAGGGGCGACNAAACCCTCTTCAGTGCCAGGATAATACACGTTATCTTATCCAAAATGCTGAGAAGCGATTACTTTTCTTAATCAGATACTCATCCCCTTCCATTTACCTGACATCATGATATCATTTCTCTCCCCACCTCTGTGAGAGTGGAGGGTATTACCGACTGTGTGTATTCTTCTTAAGACAGTAAGCTGTGACACATTTTGACTGTGTTGTGATGTTTTGTATAAGAAATATGTTGTTTACTGGTAGCATTGATTTTGATTGTTCTTTATTTCATTTGTAATGATGCTACTGCTCTCCAGAGATACATGTGAACATTAAAGGGAACTTTATATCCCATTGTCCTTCAGTCACATTTAATAAATATAAGATGGATTGGTTTGTTGTGTGATATACACCAATCTGTGAGTCACACCAAGCTGGGGAGCACAAATGAACAACTTTCTCTGAATTNATTATTACCATGCTACTGGCCCATTCTCAAATGGAAAGTGGTTACTTCAAAGAATCTTATTTTATTCCCTATTAATAGCTTGTAAAAGTCCGAGAATCGTCTATTCTGTGGAAACATCAAGTAAAATGAGATGGTTACCTCAATGAACATTTTTGTCTTAAAACAGTGGCTGATGTAGCTGGAATTTTAATTATTGGGAATTTGAATTCATCCAGAAGAGTTACTTATTAAAGCTGGTTCTGTATTCTGAGCAAACCCTCCCCTATTGTGGAAGTTCCAGAACATTATGTGTGTTCTGATTCTGCCTTTCATCCGTTCCATGCCAGGAGATTTATCACTGCTATGCTTCATGTATTTCAAATGCAAACTTTGCAATTGGTCTATTAGCAGGATGTATCATTGTATCACTCCACTATTACTATACTCTCTCCAATATAATTCTTCATATATGTAATCATTTTGCAGCTGTAGCTTATATGCAGCTACCAGACCAGGCATGCGGCAGGGACAACACCCTGTGCCCTCCCCAGATCTGCAGATGGGTGCCATGATTAAAATGTGACAGTGACATTCCTCCAGGCAGTTTCTATATAGACAGATATTATAGGGATGACCTTCCACTCATTCTCATGATGCCTTACGTAAAGGAAATAAGATGTGTCATCATCTATCACTTCTGGACATATGGCTGATCAATCTTAGAAGTAATCCATGAAAACCTCAGTTATAATGTTTCTATGTCTTGGGTAAAGCAAGGGAGTACAGATTTAATTTACTGTATNTACCTCTTGATCTAACTAAGACTGAACCCTGTCTGTTTCACTTGAGGGAACTTCTCTGGTTACCTATCGTCCAGGTGCCAGCATTTGACTTTCAGTACAACTTTTATTTGTATAAATGAGACAATGAGCCATTTACTCCTTTACAGGAGTCAGAAAGTAAAGCAAAGTGCAGCCTGCGACTCTATTAAATCATGTTCATACTATCTTTTGTGTGTGACTGAACTGAAACCAGAAAACAACATTTGCTTAATGTCACTGTAGTTTTTCAAAGTGATATACAGTGTTGAATAGAATACACGTTTTATTTTGTATCGCAGATAAAAATATTTTCACATCGCAGATTCAGGCTTCAGAAATAGAAACTAGCTAAATCTCTGTATATAAAAGAAGTAATGGAAAACATGCACTAATAATGTCTCACTACAAATTTTTGTTTCTATTAGTCTTCGAAATAAAAACATAAATTACATTAACATAACCTACTGAAAAGTATCTGCTAATCATTTTTAAAGTCGCTCTATTAAAATTCAAGGTGCTGAATATGCTAAGTGTAATGTGTAACAAGGGCACCTATTGATATAAAATAGCAAGCACTGAAAACCTAATGCAAATGTAAAGGCGCTGGTTTATAGCAGACAAACAGCTGTGGTCCTAATGATACTTTTGGATGTGGTGTACAAAGAGCCCAATTGTACAGGCAGGTGTCTGGCTGTTCATGACTTAAAGAATGACTGAAAATAAAAAATAGCACAGAGAGCAACGTAGAACGATTAACTCTGCCTAACTTTTATTGAAAGATTAACATTACTGTGATTTAAGATTAGTAGCCTTATAAAGAAAATATTGCAACAACTTATATAAATCAAACTAAAAACTGTCACTATGAGCTTCTGCGCTGTTGTCTTTGACAAATTTGCCAATGTATTATTACAAAAGTCTGTCACTGTTACCTAACACTTGCCCCTTCTAATTAACTTGTGCCCTTGTTATAGTGTACCTGGGCTCTCTAACATCAGTTACATTACCTACTTTGTTACATAGTAGTGCAAATAGAGGCAAGCAGTTTATTATTTTATTCCCCTCTATCTCAGTGTCCCAAGCTTCCCCAGGTTCCAGCATTTCCAGGTATTACTGATGGACCTGTATTGTTAAGGAAGACTTATAGCAGCTGTCATCTGTCACTGTGGATATGGTTCAAATGGGTTTGAGGGCTGTAGCTGATTGTCCCAATTGTGGGGAAGTGGATGATGATTTCTGGTCCTGTGTGGCACTGCATTAGCTCTACTGTAGATGCATGTCTCCCCTGACAGCCCTATGTGGAGAATCTTTTATCACTGTAATTTTAATGTATGTCATTTATGTCATGAATCTGGTAATAATGGCAAAGGTCATTATTACTACTGGACAGCTTTGCTTGCGTTCATGTTTGGTCAAGGTGGTATTACTCCAGGTATGGGATCTCTCTGGAGTTTTCCCTCTCTCAGTGTTACATTGCCTGGATATGTATTGTGTCTATATGTTACCCAGATTTTCTTTTCACACTTGTTTTTTTCTGCCATTGTGTCGCTGTATTGCACAATGTGCTTATCAAATATATTACAATTGACTACTTTGGATGGTTGGGAAGATTTTTTTGTGCATTGCATTGTGACTTGTGTGTACTGTGTATTTCTTGAAACGAATAAATAATAAAATGATCTGAATTAAAAAAAAAATAATCAGATAATATGTTACACTCTTCCAGAAGCTTAGGGTTGAGCTTGGAGAACTGGCAATGCACTGCATANCACTGTTGAATTTTAGAGCTTGATTTATGTAGGTGTGCCTCATTATATATATCTCTTTCAAGGTATTAGACTTATACTGGATTTTCGAGGACTTGTACAGTGAGTCTTGACATTTATATGGAATGAAGGGTCTGATTTCAATACATTCTGTGAGGATATTTGTGTTAGAAATGTGTCAGACAATGTGCTAGTGGTTGACATTCATTATAAAAATTAAAACATTAGAGGCCTGACTATTTGCACTGTCCTTTTACGTGTAGCTGTACTGGCATACAGGCGTGAAATTTNATGGTCTGGTTGTAAATTATAATCTCTGCTCAGACTTCTTTCATATGCTCAGGTTAGGAAGACTTTGAAGTATTTGGCAGCATTTACTGAGTCTGGTGGCAAAGCTATACATTGCAAGATCCATCAACAGAACACATACTGGGATTTGACATAAAGAAAAATAAAGTCTTGAGCATATTGAATTAAACATTCATGATACCAAATTAAACATTAATATAACATTTACCCAACTGCTTTATCCTGTTTAAGGAGATTTTTTTGCTCACAGGTTTAACGAAACCTGGAAACAGGGTTAAAGCATCAGTGACAACGTAATTCCTCCTTCTTTCTGATATATTACTATACAAATGGTGTAAATTTAAAATACCTAAACAAATGATAACAATAATAATAATGATAGTAATAATAATAATAATAATAATAAGAAGAAGAAGATATCAGTGGAGTTTAAACCTAGAGCCACAACTAATCTATTATTCTGTCACTATATACTTATTCTGTGCAATTAAGGCACTCATAAGAAATGACAGTTGAATGGCCAACATCAAAAGACTACTGTGAAGACTAAAATGGTTGATGACTACATATTTTGAATAGTGACTTTCACATCTTTATATACATTCATCAGACATATGCAATGTTGACATATGTCTGCAGAGATATAACATTTACCATGCAAATAATTTTTTATTAATGTTTCATTACAAGTGTGTATTTGCTTAAAATGTACAGTAGAGAAGGCCATTAGGGAGAACATAAAGCGCACTATAGAAGAAAGTTGAATAAAAATGATGGATTTGTGACCCTATATGGTTACTTTTTTATTTTACAGTGTATGAATGGATNTGGTAATATTATGTATATTTTAATGAATGATTGTCATGTTTAATCACAGGAATGTATAGTATAGGTGTGGAAATGTTAAGGTATGATCACTAAGAGGTCCAGTCCCTTAGGTGAGCCATATGCTGGAGTTTCTTTAGTAAGTATGCGGTAACACGCAGGATGCAGATTCATCTACACATGGGGGAGACTACTCATCTGACACTGTCATACAGTCTGACAGACAATAAATTTAAACACAGGATTATNTCAGTCTGACAGACAGCTCAGCAGNAAACTNCTGCCATTCTGACACAGCAAATCTGATTTTACAATACCATTATACCCCCATGCTGCTCCCCAGAACCAGCACCTGACACAGCTGACTAATCTCGCCTGTTGGTAACACCGAGCCTTACTGTGATAATGTCATCCATATAGTAGTAACTGATTTAATTATGGGGCAGCAAAAATATCTTTAAGATGCTCTTGCAGTAGCACAGCTTGCCCATACTTAGGATCAGCCTGGCTTCCCTTATATCTTCTCTAGTCTCTCTCCATTCCCAGTTTTCCTTGCTCCACCCTGTGCAATTCCCACTTTTTGTGAGGCCCCTGTGGAAAACTATGGATACCTCCCAACATTGCCTTTGCAGAAAATGGGACAAATAAGCCCCGCCCAGCTCANCCCAAGCCCTGCCCCTTGTCGGACCAGTCAGTACCAAGTACAGTGTAGATGGGACAGTGGAACAGTCAATGGAAATCGACACTTGGGCAGTATGCGATGAATGACATCCGGTACACAATAAAAAGTTTATTTCCTGAGACTATTTAAAAATGGTACGAAATGACAGTATAACCATGAGGTTTAGCTTCTGCCTCTGATCACTGAATGGAAGCACTATTCTAAAAGCGTAATTCTATGTTTAAACTTTAAATGTCTCTAGAAAATAACAGGGACATTTTGCAGCTACACAAGTTAGGTCTTGATTTCTACAAACCACGTAATTCACATTTATGTATTAACTCAATTTAACAAGTTTGTTTTTGAAGAGAAACCCCCACAATTTTACAGCGCTGATGCTGGGAAGTCTATCTTTCTCTGTGACGGAGAGCTATTAAAATCCTCAGCTAAATAACAGCTTCAAAGAAAAAACTGAGAAACTAGCAAACCATTGCAGCTAATGGTATTTTTATTTGGTTGCTTAAGATGTTGAAATAACATTCCGTGTTACTTAACTTTAAAAATACCCATTTTGCTGTTTCAGCATTTTAATAATCCCCTTTAATTTACTTAACTGATTTCTAGTGACTGAAGGTTTGTGTGTATTGAGAGTAGAGGAAACTGGGGAAATCTAGAACATTATAATACTGTAATAATAATAATTCATTTTCTTACATGTTTTTACTTTTNCAGAATAAAACACAAACATGCAAAGCAAACAGATTAGTGATTAAAGAAATAAAGTAAAGATAGCAACACATCAGGAATCCAGAATTTGGGAGTAAGGGTAAAACAGGTGCAAGTGTAGACCTGGACAAAACCAAACATTGAACTACAGGGGAGCTAAGACCGGGTTAAATAGAATTTGAGTTGTAAAGAGAAACTTCTTAGCTCAACTCTTCCTTACAAAGTAGTTACTCCCCAAGCAACAGAATTAAAAATTCAAATACACCCCTCACTTTGAAACATGGTTTTGTTTATGTCTACACTTGCACCTAAAAAAAAGGTGTAAGTGCAACTCTGGAACAGCTCCTCTATGTTATGTAAGTAGAGGAGCAGTAGGGTGATGCAAAAAGTACATCTGCTTTTAAAGATTAAAAGCTAAAGCTTGGGCAACATTGGAAGTATAGATGGAGTATAGATAGATGTCTCAAAAAATCTAACCCAATGCACTCACTGTTGGTGATCCAGATGCACAGAAATGTGTGTGTTTCAAGAGCAAAACATGGTACCTATAGAGTGTAAGTTTGCGAGCAGGGCCCTCTTCCCCACCTATTCTGTCTGTTACCACCCAGTCATGTTTTATTGTGTGTTATAATTGTAAACTGCTACGTAACCTGATGGCGCTATATAAAATCCTGTTTATAAATNAATGGGTGGACAAAGGTGCACACAAAGTTATCTACCAATTTATGCCTCTGCAAGTATGTCACATAGCATACAGGTACAAAGCAGTTTAATGCAGCTGTGGAATAACCACCTGGTTACTAATTTTTTTGTAACTGCTGCCCGCCCACCCGCTTGGCCAGCCACCCACTATTGGCGGCTCCCTAAAGTCGGCCCTGAGCTGGAGCCCTATAGGGTTAATGGACCAGATCCAGACCTGGATTCAAAGATTGATTGCAGACGAAAGTGAACATCCCACTCTATCTGTGGTTCTTACTTAATGTATGTTATTTGTGTAGAAGGACAGGATGGGGAATTTGCGTGCGATATATTGTGCATGGGGGTTATTGAAGGGGGCTTCGGTCCTCACATATTATCCAGACCTCCTCATCACCTTGCTTTTAAACAAGAACGGTGCAGAGGTTTATGTAGGATTCCCTATGCGGATTCCCTTAGGAATTCTTTCCATGTAGCTGTCAATTTTCCTCTGCTTCTTTTCTTCAGTCTTCATGGAACATTAGCTGATATTATAATTTGATTTGAAGTAAAAACTATACGTTCTAATACAGAGTAAAAAAAATAATTAACTCTGTGTTTAGCAGCTCATGTAATATCATAGGTATAAATGATTAAGGATACCTGTGTGCAGTATGCAGTATACATAGTATCCAAAGAAAGGCTGCACCTCCTCTGATGGGGACTGCATCTACATCTAATAAGCTCATATAGGATACAGGTGGCTTCACATCTTATCACAAGGGACCAGGATACTCAGGATCACATCTGCCTAGTAACCAGCTAGTTGCATCACCTCTCTGGCCTTAGATTGTTTGTTTGGACCATGTGCAGTATTTTGATGTGCATGCAGCTAAGCATATATAAGTATTTTGATGTGCATGCAGCTAAGCATATACAGTATATTTAAGATGCTTTATTGATCTCATTACATCATTCACTATTGTGTTGACTTCACATTGATAGTATTACCATGGTTTATAATTTACCTGAGCATTGCTTTGGCTAATCGGTATATTCATAAAGGTATATTGATCGGAGATCACATGGTAAAAAAAATGTGGTCATTTGGTAAAAATTATAGTATAGTTAATTGTAGATTGTTTATAGCACTTACAATATTTCCTTTTGATAGTTTTCAAGGGTCTGCAAATCCTCCTTTTAGGTGTATTGAGTTGCTAACACAATCTTTATCTGGTTACTTGCTTGATTCACCAAACTTAGCACCAGAAATATATTTATTAGTTTTAAAATTAGATTAGATTCAAATCTTTCTCACTCCCCTTATGCAGTTTGTGTAATGTCTGGATGCAAACCACTTGTGGGTTTGAAAAATTGGTAAAAATTTTAAGCAGCGCTAGTTGCCCCGTCAGCTACCGTTTCTGAAACCAACCTGCCAAAGGAAAATTATCCAAGTCTTGGGCACCAGGTTCCAATGTAGGTTCACTGCCTGGAACATTGACAGAAGTACCTGAAGCTCATACTGCATGCGACCAGCCAGCAGGTGAAGAATAACATATCATCAACAGGTCTGGCCTTGTGCTGAGGCCCAACCTAAGACTTGGGCCTAAATCTACTAAGCAGGGAGATTCAAGCTCACATTGTCCAGTATGTAAAATTAAACTGAAAGCTTGAATAAGATTGGTTTCTATGGGCAACATCCCCACTTTCCAATGTCCCTGCAATCTCCATCCTTAGTAAATTTAGGCCTCAGTCACTTTGTAAATCTAATCAAAGTGATTACATATGTACATANGTGTATTATTTACAGTTACATGTACAAGTATATTACTTTTTGAATTTTAATGCTTGTTGTTGTACAATTACAGAAAGTGATGTAATGTCCAGGAACCAGACTATTTGTCAGTTGCTGAGATTCTATGTGTTAGTTATTGAACAGTAGTTATTTTGCCACAGAATACTAAATGGTTGTCCTGCTTGATACATTCACAACATAAATTGTATAATGCTGCGTGTTTTCCATGGTGTTTTTTGAAGTATTCTTATAGTCATATATGTCTAGAGACATATTTTCCTCCTGGTCCTGGGCATCTTCTGTTGCTTGGCATTCAGGCAGTCAAGTGTATTACCACAGCAGATTTCTATAATAAGCTTATTTATTCCCCCCTGAAGAATATTGCATCACGCACACATAACTAAGAAACTGAGCTGGTATGAGGATTCAGCACATAATAGCAGAAAGCTGTGTGACCATCCCTTACACACCAAGTCCAGCCTTCTCTATGTGAGCCTTACTATTAAATTCATTTTATATTTAGCTACAAAAAAAAATAGCAGTGACCAGCAGGATATTTTCAGGAAATGTCTGTAGCAAATGTTGTCTGTCTATACAGGAAATAACTGNGTGAAGAAATGCTCAGCAGACCAATCTTTGCCCCGCAAAAGACACTGCAACTCACACCGAGCAGTCCTAAATTTTATTACACCTTGTATTTACAGAATATCACATTTTACTGCCTGGACCAAGTGCCAAATAGTTTGACAATACAGTTTAAAAACTGTAGAGAAAGAGAAAGTCCTGCAGGCAATTCTTATATAACAGCTATTTTTATTTTGAGCTAATATGAGCTATTATGAGTTGCTGGGAGTCCATAGTTTTGCCTATGTATAATGTTCTANCTGATTTCCTCTTATTTTAAATCCTTGGATCTGGTCCAGTGTTGGCAACAAAGTAAATTAGCTGCAGTTTTTGATTGCTTTAATGTTACTAAAGTTATACAAAAAAGTAGCAAAACTTTTGTGTGGCATATAGTATTCTGTCCTGAAGACTGACAGTAAAGACATAAAGATTCTGGTCAGCGAGAAGTTTATATAGGAAAAAGTTCTCTTTGACTTAGTAAGGCAGCCAAAATGAACAAGGGCAGATCATAACGCAGTGCTAACAATTAGAGGCTGAAATTGCAAATAGGAAAGGCTGAGAATGTCTTCATAGCGTGTATCATATTTTCAAATAAGCAGTGCAAGAAAAAAGGTCTAAGTAATCATGTATGCTAATAATGTCAAAGGCTTAAGTGCACCTGAAAAAATAAGACATTCTATAGAATAAAATGCTTTACAAACATCAAACATTTGATTTTGATATGCTTCTGTTAATCAGAGATTAACAAAGAAGGAAAATACAGCTTGACATCTGTGCATGCACGTTAAATAGAATGGGAATACTAGTTGCAGTTCAAAATGTCAGCAGGAATACTCATTTTGTCCAGGAAGCAAACACAGCAAATATCCACATATTACATGATATGATGTTTTGAGTGAGATCCCTCCGCCTCTACCCCCTCTAAGAGATTCTATTGCTTTTATAAACACAAGTATCTTTTTTTTGCCAATCGACTTTTTTCTACTTTTCAGTATGACCCCTCTCGTTTCTGTTCCTTGATCTCACACCCCCAACCACCACAAGGACTGATCAAATGAAATGGCAGCCTAATCTGTTTCAATGTGTGTTGANTATCAGTGTATCTTTACCAGGGTGCAGAGTAAGCTCCCATTCTATTCTTACCAGTCTTTCATGGCCATCTGTTATCATGGGCTCAGTTGCTCCCAATGTATATATAATCCAGAAGAGGCTGCTCACCTCTCTCTCTCCCATTCTGTTCTGGATTACCAGCATACAGGCGATACTAGAGATGGTCAATAAGGTTCAAAAATTAAATAAATTACAACAATTAAATAATAAAAAAAATAATAAAAAAATAAAATTTTTCACACATATAGGACCAGGGCCTAAATTCACTAAGCGGAGAGTTTGCTGGAGAATTTGAAAGGTGGTGAAGTTGCTCCGTCCCTGTGAACCTGTAATTTTGTGAAAACTGTTCTTCTCCATACCCCCACTTAAAAATACCCACGTCAAGTCCTATAATTGTAATTATAATAATTCTAATTATTATTATTATTATTATTATTATTATTATTATTCCGTTTATAATTGTAAAAATCCTTTTGAATCCTTGAATCCTAAGCTTATAACTTACTGGCACAGTAGGCTATTGAGCTGTGTTTGTCAAGGGACAGCCTTTTATTAATGTCTAAAATAAACAATCTCCTGAACAGCCTAACCTAGACTGGAGGCTCTGAACACCTAAGACAGGCTTCGTGGATGGTCCCCTCTCTCCCATCCACAACCCCAGGAACTATAAGTGTCTTTTAGCATATTATTAGCCTGTGTTAAACACACAGAAACAATCATTATGATAATTTTTTAGGGGCCACAAAGTTTCTGCATCACTGTTCAATGTGGAATATAGACAGACAGATAGAACGGGTTGGGAAGGGAGCCCTGCCCGTAAGCTTAAATTCTAAAGANGATAGGGGATTTGACACATATGGGCAATTACATACACATACATATAGACTATGGACAATTTCTAGCCACCCACACAGACACAGGGAGACCATACAAACTCCACAAAGATAAGGTCCTGTCCAGGAATTGAANTTAGACCCCTAGCCATGTGANGCATCAATGTTAACAGCTGATACCTTTATAAAGTTTTTTAAAAAGTTGGGTGATTAGGACTTTTTGTTTTGGCATTACAGTTATGCATAAAAATAAAGGACAGAGAGTCCTTCACCTGAAAGTTAGTGTAATGTTTCTTTAGGTTTCTCAATAATACCAAGATACGTCTGAATTATTTCTTTTCTGTGTATAACAGTACTATGCTTAGTCACATTTAATTGATTGATTGATTGTTTGTTTGTTTGTTTTGTATGAAATCAATAAAAATTAGGAAGGAGAGCCCTAGAGTGAAGAATATAATGACTGTTGATAATTTTACTACAATGGGTCAGCTGTGTGAATTTATTTATTTAAAAAGGACTTTGCAAGTATTCCTTTAATTTTTAATCATTGCCAACTGAGTCACTCTATTAGAGTTCAGAGAAATAACTTAGGTATTTCGTATCCATGTTATGGGGGTGCTGCTAAAAAGTGTGCTAATCCTTTACTGACGAACCAGTCCCCCAAAACAGATTGCAGGCAAGGGAAACTAAATGGATGTCTGTGTACAGTGCAGAAGTGAAAGTAATGTTGTACAGATGTAGTATGTTATTAATCACAGGCTTCCCTTCTCATTTTTTTATGGTAATATCACACCTGACTGGGGCTGCTTTCTTTGATGCACGATTGCACCAATGCTTTTCACCTTCCCTAGAAAACAAAGAATAAAAGGTGCAGCCATTAGATTTGCAGTGTGCTTTACAAAAAGCAGAAGAAAGAAATGGCAGAAAGCCTGGATTTTTGTAGTATTTAATGTCTCCGTAATTTTTTATTTAAAAAGATGTTTATGTGTCAGTCATTTANGGGTAATATTAAAGATACCCGTAACTATATGACCTATCAGTGTCCAATACAAGAAAAATTACAGAAATTTCTATGAAATAGAAATATGTTTCATAAGCACTGTAACATATTACATTAAGTATTATTAAAGGCTGAGAGACAAGGCTCGCTGGCAGAGCAGGCACTCTTTTTCCAAGGACCTAATCAAGGGTTTCAGGTATTTATAGTGCACCTCCCCAACCGTGTGTGACAATTGGACCTGGCCTAAAACATGATACTTACGCCACTTTTGTTTTACAGAATTCTCCAGTCGGGTGAATCCTTCATCATGCTGAGACCTTGGTTATCAGTCTGACTTGACCGCATCACAGCTCCAGCATGACCTGTGGACACCGCTATCTTGGATCCAGTCTGCTGACCTCTTGTAGCCATTCTCTGGTCAACAATAGTCAACTGATAACATGCTCACTGCTACCATTGGGAGCACAGTGCATATTATTTAAATCGCACAGCAAGTACTAGATTTTTCCTGGTTAATGTGCAGGCACCTTTGAAAGGGACTGCTTTGCTCAACCGCAAATAAGAATCAATTTTCATTCCTTTTATTTTGATTTGTTTGTATTACTCTACTTAACATTGTAACCATTTCTTATTGTTCTGTACTATTACTTTACTATTACTATATTCATATGCATTGTACTATTTTTGTTTGTAAAATAAACAGTTGTTTATTTAGCCGGTTCATATTGCTCTGAACTCTAGCCTTTGAAGAGGGTGTGTTACCGCTTAAAGCTACTGAAAATATTGTATTGAATTATATAATGAATATCTGAGTTGTAATATTCTTGGGTTTTAGATCACAATGTGATACTTTCAAATATTACATATGTATGGGTGGACTCATGGTCCCATGAAGTACATGTAAGGACAGCTGAGAAGTTATTGTAAAAATCCATCCGGTTTTGCATAATAANGTTTGGGGTGGTGTTAGAATATTAAGGGAAATTTATTTCTAACCCCCCTAGTTAAGATTATCTCAGGTGTGGGTTAGGCAGAGTCCTTGCACACTGGGGTGTGGGGAAACTATAAGATTACTAGTCAGGGCTGGCTGGGATGTGTAGTGGTTCCCTGAAAAGAGATAATTAATAGAAAGGTCTGTGTGTGACAGTCTCCTGGCTGTGTTCCTAAGAGGTGTGAATCTTTGTGCAGAGGCACAGGAGATTTATGACTGCCTGGTATATTAGCATATAGCATATGGAGGGTATAGTGGTAGGAGTGTTGCAATATCAGTAACAGGTATTTTATTATATTCTGGAGTCCTGTGTTAATTCAAATAAGTCAGTGAATCGTGATGAACAGTGGACTAGTGGGAAAAGGTGTGTGTCCCCCCTCCCTTCATCCTCCTTGGGATCCCATCCCTGACATTTGGCTAGCAGCAGTGGGATAAATTTAAATATATTTCAGAACAACAAAGTGTTTGATATAAGAAATAAATCCCAGCAATTAGGATTAGTAATAACTGATACATACAAGCAATACCCTTATTTCTATTGTTTTTATTTTCTTTAAATTTATTTGGTGAGTCTGCAAAGATGGCAGCAGTGTTTAAAGGACAAAGCAAGGATGTCCTCAGCAACCTCTGCATGCAGAGAGGTTTGGAATGTATGGAAAAATTAATGGAGCAACATGTCCATGATTTTGTGCAGTTTGATGGAACAAAGCAAAGAAATTCAGCCTATAAAGGACAGAACCAGGATGTCCTAATCAGCCTCTGTGTGCAGGGAGGTTTTGAGAGAATTGAGGAGCCAAAGGAAAGGGGGAATGCCCCTTTTCTCATTTAAATATTTTGGATGTGATGACACACGGATGCAGGCATTGCATCTGTATGCGCAGATGGGGACATAGCAGCACATCTGCCTGGAAGGTGGATGCCTCACTCTAAATCAGGTCCATTGTGTATACCTCAGACTGCCCTTGTGAAAAGTTAAAAATGAACCTGCAAAACAACTAAATGGGCNTCAGAAAGAGGTGAATACACAGAGATCAACACTGCTAATTTACTAGATCCCTATATGTTATTATACTGCACTGCATATAACTATGGCTTAGTTTCCCTGTAGACATACAGTATATGGATTGGAAGTCTAACAAACACGTTTGTTTGTGTGTCACACATAGAAAAAATACTTTCTCAGAAGTGAAGTAAAATGAATCCCCAGCCTCTGGCGTAGAACACTGCAGACACCTTATTCCAGAATGCTGGCACTTATTACATACCATAATAGAGTGTGTGCTAATAGACAAACATACAACCTTAAGTTTCCAGTAAATAGTAGTGTCCTCTGTAGATTATTCACTTATTTTTCTTGGCTTCAGTCACAAGCTGTAATTTCGGAACTTCTGTTTGTGTTGCTGACTACTCCTTAGCTTTATTACAGTGCAGANTGTTGAAGGTGTTTTTTTTAGCTGACCAATGCTATAAAGAATATTATTTTGATTTTATTATATCTTTTATAAACTGTATGGATAAAAACTTAATAAAAAGTGCAAAGTTTCTAACTTTGTTTCTCAGCAGTTGGCACTTCTGTTGATGTTATAATATAGCTGGTTTGAAAGACATATCCTATATGCTCAATTTATTTCCTTGCCAAGGAACATCATGCCATCCATCATTACNGATTAATTCTGGTTTTAGACAGCACCTGGCATGCAATCCATTTAATAATATAATCATGTTGGCACATTTAATTGCTGTTGAATTGGTAAGTCTAATGTGGGTGGCATAAAACTAGCCTGCTAAGCTTTTATACACAGTTTAGCAGTGCCTTCATTAAAGAGCCTTGCTGTGCAATAATGATTCATTAAGTCACTGTGAATCANCCCTCTTCATGTCTTAATCTCTAATCTGTTCCATAACAACCTTTAATGAANGTTGGAACATGCACGATTGATAAGAATAGAAACTAATATTATAGTGTCTCACATCTCCTTGGGATGCAGCCAGAAAACTCTTCATTGTTAACCAAATCAAAGATGTTGAAAGATGTGTGTGTCAAACCTGGGAATCTCACAGATAACATAGATAATAATTACTAAAAATAGTTACTGGTATAATCATTTTCTCATATGAATGCCAATTACGTTAATACGTTTTTCATTGACTGTAAGCTAATATATTGAGTCATGGAAACTGACACGTAGATGAGGCACCCTTCCCCTTGTGGTTTTTGTTGGCGCTGTGGTACTGTGTAAATGAGGCAATAGCTGACTTGTGTATGGAATATACTGTACTGTCTGACTTGACTCAACAGATGTATCCAAATTATAAGGTTGTGNCATATAGGGTCTTATACAACTATATTACAAAATGCTTCTTCTTAAATAATAATGTCCAACCATATATACAAAAGAAAAAAGTGATAGTTCACATTTACTGAATATATGTCTGGAAAATTCTAATTCTCCATTGACTTCTATTATTTTCTATGTTTCCATACCACCACTTCTACATTTCAATTCGACCACTGGTTGTCACACGTTTGACACTTGCTTTTTTAGTATACATAATATGAAACTGTGCAAGTGATTTAATGTTTGCCTATTCCCAGTTACAAAAAATACGTGGTAAAGGGATTGTAAATTTCATGTACTTAGTACCTGTGCATTCTATGTTTTTTTTCATGATAATCAGAATCTAAACTTGGAACTAAATGAAACTGAATTTCATATATGGTTGATATGATTCACTGAAGACCCACTGATCTTCTCTCACTTAAATTANGGACTTAATGGAATATTGGATAGAATGCTATATTGCGCTCATTTTGTATAAACAAAAAATCTCTCTCCCTTACAATGAAACCTGAATTACAATCTAAAATTTGAGCACAGATTTACTAAACTGCAGGAAATGAAAAGTNGAGATGTTACTAATAGCAAGCATCAGATTATAGCTTGCTTTCTTTTACATATTAGAACTTAATTGGTTGCTATGGGCAACTTTCTACAGTTTTTTCCCCAAAGTTTACTAAATCTAGCCCCAGATGATAAAAAAAGTTATCTCAGTCCAAAACTCAATTTATTGAAAGTTACAATAATCCCTTTCAGGGAGAAGCTGGTTTCAATGCCAGGACTTTTATATGTCTTTGTGGGGAATACAGTAGGTGGTGATTGGTGATATAT
>JABWIB010009312.1:10676-22493 GCA_016617825.1 Platyplectrum ornatum | reverse complement strand
GTTACTACCAGGACTGAGGAGGTATTACTATGGAGATAGACAGTGTGTTACTACCAGGACTGAGGAGGTATTACTATGGAGATAGACAGTGTGTTGCTACCACTTGCACATTCAGAAATTACTAGAAATTCAGAAATGCTTAAGAAATTTTATTTCTATTCCAAGAATGTTCAAACACTAAAACCAGCTCTGTAATCAACACATAAAAAATATAAATTGGCCCAGATTCAGTAAACTGCTGGAACGGAAAAATTGAGATGTTGCCCATAGCAACCAATCAGATTCTAGCTTCACATTCTCCAGTATGTAATAGGAAAATGAGAGCTAGAATCTGATTGCCCTCTCTAGGTAGCATCTCCCGCAGTTTAGTTGCCCCTTGGATCCCTGCCTGGATGCTATCAGGGGTCTCTGATGCTATAGAGAATATTCCTGGACATGTTCTGCGGCTCCACATCGGTGTCTGTAGAGAGGATGAGAAACTGTTCAGCTTTATGTTCCAGGATAGAAACCAGGGCGACCTCCTCCCCGTCCAGCTCTCCGGCTCCAGCAACTGCAAAATAATGGACCAACGTGACTGACCTCATACAACATGGAAGATGCCGCAGTCCCATGGCAAGAATGCTGTGAGTCTATATGAGGCTAGTGTCATTGGAAACCCTTATTCACGCTGTGACTGAGATGGTTGTTCATATTTTCCCAGATATATTAAATAATCTTTAATGGGTTGTTTTCTATTTAATAATGCAACATCTTTCATTCTATACTATGGACCAGATCCAGACTTATATTCTATTGAAGTTACGAGCAAGTGGGCAAAACCATGTTAAATTTGTTTGTACTGTATATTTTATTTTTCCATTTCGCACACAGATACTGACCAGTGTTATTGTTACACTGTTACTAGACTTGGGCTAGGAAACTTTATTTCTCAACTTTAATACTGTTTGCAACTAATGAAATTTTCCTCCCCTGCAATTCAACATTTTTTGCCCACAAGCTTGTAAGGTCAATAGTACGTAAGGCTGGATCCAGTTATATGTCAACACTAACTAGTACACTAATAATAAATGATAGAACCCGGTGGTTTCGTGTGGATAAATAAAGCCTGAAGTGGCCTTTTGCCTCTCCATCAGAGCTGGATTAAGGCATCACGAGGCCCCCAGTCTGTTGCGGACCTACCTCTCTCCCTCTGTCGTTTTTGAGGATTTCCTAACCCATCGCCGGCAGTTTCCCCCCCCACTGTAATCCCTTACTGCCACGGCCAATCAAATTCCTGACCCTGATTGACTATGACCAGTTGGAGATCAGAGAGAGGGGTGCCAGGGGCACTCGCCCTCTCTCCACCCCCCTTAATCTGGCTCTGCCATCCATATGTATTTCCATCCTTTTGCCCTCTCTATATGTGTGCCTTCTGTCCTCTCTTAGCACTTACCCGGGCACAGGGGAACACACTTATTGCAGTCGTTGGCCAGTTTCTGTTGCAGGCAGAGTGAGACACAATCCATCACCGGAACATTACACACTGGAACATAAAGTACATTCGAATACAGATAACAGAATCTATTAGACAACTAACCGCTCATAGCAACCAATCAGATTCTAGTTCACAATGAAACTGAGAGCTTGAATCTGATTGGTTGCTATGGCCAACATCCCCAATTCTCCAATTCTGTTTAGTAAATTTATGCCCTGGTTGTCAAAATCATCCAAATAGTATAAGTTCCAGCCATAAGCTAAAGCCAGTCACATGTTACATGGTGTTTCTTAGTATGGTGTGTGACACAGGCAGTATATTAGTGTCTCTTCTTTGCACAGTGTGTCTAATGATGAGATATGTCAGAACTGAACACAGTATTCCAGGTGAGGCCGAACCAATGACCTATAAAGCATACCTCCCAACTTTGGAGGTCCGGGCCGCGGGACAAATAAGCCCCGCCCTGGACTTGCCCGGCTCCGCCCCTGAACCAACCAGGTTATATCTCTTCTATTATACCCCCCTCTCCCTCCTGTACCTGGTTATATCTTTTCTCTCATATCCCCATCTCCCTCCTGTACCTGGTTATATCTCTTCTATCATATCCCCCTCTCCCTCCTGTACCTGGTTATATTACATGTGGGTTATAATAAGGTACACCCGAATCATCAAACCATGCCCATTCATAGTACTGATGAGGCTTAAGGCTGTGATTTATATTAAATCATTGCTTCAGCCTCAGTCCTGGGAGATTTGCTGAAATCAGGGAATCTCCCAGGCATTCTGGGAGAGTGCATCCCTGCAATATGTACTTTAAATAGTCATCTCCATAGCCCTAATATACTCTAAATGCATTTCAAGTATTTGGAAACCCTCTTTAAAAACCCTGCGTTTACCCCTGATATGTAAAGTGACTTGCGAAAATTCCCAGGTTTAATACGGTCCCATGTGAGTTAATGCACCTGCATGAAATTATATTCTTACCTACACTGATGGACGTTGAAATGCTGCCGCTACAGTCACATCTTGGGGCACCTTTCGGATTCTTGGGTACAATACATTGTTTCCCACTGATTCCAATGCTGCAGACTAGAAGAGAAGAGGCGTTGCAATAACATGCAGTGGTATAACAAATCTACATAGAATGTAAATAATATGTTATAATGTTATTGCACTCTGCAGCAAGGGGTGAATTGTCCATAGGGTGGCTCTTTGTATTNGGTGTCAGTCACTAGGGTGCTCTCTGTATTTGGTGTCAGTCACTTGGATGCTCTCTGTATTAGATGTCAGTTACTAGGATGCTCCCTGTCAGTCACTAGGGTGCTCTCTGTATTGGATGTCAGTTACCAGGATTCTCTCTGTATTGGGTGTCAGTCAAAGGGTGCTCTCTTTATTAGGTGTCAGTTACTACCGTGTTTCCCCGATAATAAGACCTACCCTGAAAAGAAATCCTGCCTGAAAATAAACCCTTCCNTGAAAATAAGCCCTATGGTGTTTTTGGACCAAAAAAATAATAAGACAGTGTCTTATTATCAGGGAAACACATGCTCTCTGTCAGTCACTAGGGTGCTCTCTGTATTAGGTGTCAGTCACTAGGGTGCTCTCTGTATTGGGTGTCAGTCACCAGGATGCTCTATGTATTGGGTGTCAGTCACCTGGATGCTCTCTGTATGGGGTGGTGATCACTCAGATGTACTCTGTTATGGGTTTCAATCACTAGAATGCTCTCCGTATGGGGTGTCAGTAACTAGGGTGCTCTCTGTATTGGGTGTCAGTCACCAGGATGCTCTCTGTACTGGGTGTCAGTTTCAGTCACACTACATGTTGTATTTCATGGTTGCTTTTACATATATTTTACTTTCCTCACACACGATATATACTGTAGTTGCATCACTAAGTATGACATTCAGCTCACAAGAGAAGTAGTATTGTTCAAGTTTCTCTCTTGCAAGAACAAAAATTAAGACCTACCGTCCATCTCACTGTGGGTATTGTAGTCGGGGAACAAAGGGATATGGGCAAACACAAGGGCCTTCCTAGCACTCTAATAGCTAGCCACATAACCCATTGCATACAAAAGAGTAACAGTCCTGTGCACTAAATGATTACTACACGAAGAACAATCTCATATACCAGGAATGTTTGTGTTATGTCATGTCATGGTTTCATCATTCCTCTTACCCATACGAGTGTAAGCTGTGGTCCCAGTGCCAGAGACAATAGAAAAGCTGCTCGTCACCAGGTAAAACCATTTCCCGGCCTGTATGATGCCAAAACACAGGCTCTGGCGGTAGTTACACATCTCCTTAGCGTTGCCTAGATCTCCCTCCACTGGAAACATGGAGGATAAATCTCCCAGAATCCCCTGGTCTGGAGCCTCTTCATACCACTCTGTGGCTGGAGAAAGGGGAGAGAGATCACAGAACATGGGACACTGTTACACAGTTCAGTGGTGAAACGCAAGGGGGGAACCTCTGCTTAAGCCCAGGTGGGTGTACCCCACGCTCATGGGGTGAATTGCGTTGTCAGAAACAGGTGCAGGTAAAGGAGAACAATTTATAGTCCAGAGCAATCTATATGTACTGTGCCTTGTGACCAGAAAGAAGCGGGAGGGGGGGGGGGTTGTCTGGTGTGGAGCATTGAGTACCTGGGCCAAGTACAAACACTGATTGCATAACATAAACTGGAAGGCTATGCAAATAATACTGCTGTGAATATGGTTATTCGGTTCCATTTGCATTAAGTCCGTAACTAAGGACTCAAGGGGATAAGTTGGGCGCCATAAGGGGGTGTCATGAGGAGGGGCTACCTCCACAAAAGTAAAATGTTCCAACAACGCTGGTCATAAATAAAATAACTATTAAATGTATGAATAAGGTATTTCAGCAGGCCTGATCACCCTCCAGGGAACTACAAGCCCCAGCGTGCTCTACCAGCAAAGTGCTATGCTTACTGCCCCAGAGAATGCTGAAACTTATAGTTTCACTGGTTAGCTGGCCATTGGTTGAGCCTGATATGTACAATGCACAGGCCGCAGTGTGATTGGTTATTCACCTTCGCTGCACTTGCATATGAATGGCTGCCTCTCGCTGCAGATGTTGTCTGTTAACATCTTATACCGTGTGTTAATCAGCACACAATCCTTCAGACCTCCATTTGCCATGTCCTGTTTCAGGGACCTGTGTACGGAGAGTCACAAAAGTTTCTATATAGGGTTAGGGCACAAATGATGAGACAGGGAAAAGTGTGGTGAAATCTGAGTGTACACTGAGGGTCTTACTAACAGATCAACACTCTGATTGGCAAGAGATCTAATTCAGTGCGTTCCCATAATCCTCTGATGCTATGATATAATCACTCACAAAAGTGTCACTATGCATGAAGAGGAAGGGAATCATGGTACTGAAGATCAGGACTCAGTACACACTGAGGATTTCTCTCGACATTAAGACATTGATTGCAAAAATGAGGAGCTCCTAAAAATCCAGTGACACGAAACAATGCTGGTATATGTCACCAGGGTTGGATTAAGGGACACGTTGGCTGGGGTGAAAATGTTGATGTGAAAACTGGTGTTNTGTGATGATCAATTATATGTTGGCTTCTTAATCAAACTAGGCCAGATTCAGATCTTTAGGCACTAATGACTAAAGCTGGCCATACACTATGCAACAAATTGTTCCAATTGACCAGCTTTAGTTAAGATTGGGCAAAACCATGTTGAATTGCAAGGGAGGTAAATTTAATTAGTTGCAGAGGAAAGGTGTAATAACAGTGTAACAGTAACGCTGTTCAGTATCTGTGTGCAGAATGTAAAAATATTCTCCCAGCATGCATCACTTACATTCATTTTACCTCCCCTGCAGTTCAAGAGCACTAAAACTACTGGAAGGTGTGTGAAGCTGACCTCAGAAGTGGTCCTCTCAGGTTATAGTATACGAGTATATGAGGCATGAGAACAGAAATTGCTAATAAGAGTTTCTAATAAACGCGTTGGTTCTACTCACTCAGCAACCTCTTTGTTGACTGGTTCCCCGCTGGTCCACACAAACACAGATTCCACCTTCCGATCATTGAGACCAGTCCAAAACAACCCGTTAAAAATCATGGAGACAGCGTCCTGAAAAAGAAGCTTACCCTGTGTCAGGAGCATGGAGAAGAAGAGGAGGAAGTGTGATGAACGTGTAGATGTCTTACCTGTTCCTCCAGAGATGTGATATACAGGAGCTCAGTGTCCTTATAACNATTACAGATCAACATGGCGTCTGACCATGTGACTGACACGGTTGGGTCGTGGAAGTAGCAGCTTCCTCTCCAGTGGTGCCACCTGGGGTCTGCAGGACAGCGGGCTAGCAGGCCTGAACAAATAACAAACAACTTTACAACCATGGTTGTGGTAGTATAATGTGGCTGGTGGCAACTGTGGTACATCCAACAGCCATACAGAGCTAGTCACTAATTACTCTGTAATTACATTTATGGTTCTCTAAAACAAGTGAGCTGAAAACCTGTGATACTGTAGATATCAGAACCAATCTGGACCAGATCGAGACATCTAATTACTCGTGGCCAGCCATTGACAAATAGCTGGATTGAGATCTGGTCTGAGGAACTTGAATACCAAGTAACACAAACAGCTTTTTCCAGTGTAAGCAGCACCACATTGAAGTCTTGGTTCGGCCACTGTGCTGCTTATTTGTATTCTAGTCAGTTATAGACTGTATAGATTCTCAGGATGTAATACCGCCTTCTACTTGCCGGCATGGAAGTCAGGATACACTGGGGATTCTCGCTCCCAGGTCACAAATATCCACCTACCTTGTACTCCCTGACATATAAAGAAAGAGGGGGTCCGGCAGCCTTTAGAGCTCTCTTCCCCTCCAGCGGTGAGGACCGGGCAGCGCTCTGCGGTTACTAACTCGCTTCCTAGCAGCCTAATGGTTAATGGAGATGCTATTTATGACCCTGTATCTTAACTAAATATACGCTATATCTTAACCAAGTATAATAAAGGGCAGACTTGGCGTAAGCTTCCATTAAGCAAGGGATTGGTGGCAGTGTTGTAGTAGGGGGTGGGGCTTACTTACATGTCTTAATCCACCAGGGAGTGTCTGGATTGGTTATGAAAGGGGAGGGGTTTATAGGAAAGTGGGTGGAGCTTGGTTACCCAGGGGCAGAACTAAATAAGGCAACTGTCCCCATTAAGGTGGATCCAATTTGTGGGCGGAGTCTAGCCAGAACTTGGGTGGGCCTTATTTTGGCCCACTTTTGTTATTCTAAATGTTGGGAGCAATGATTTTGCTAAATTATGGAGGTGACCTATCTATATTTACCATCACATATCAAACCCTATTAACCTATAGATTGGAAGTTTGAAAGCATAAGCCAGCTATCTGGCAGTGTAGGTCCAGCTGATACTTCAGATTTTCTTACCAATATGTCGTACTTCTGTCTACGGAGCCCTTTGTAATGTGTTGAATGGTGGACACTATCCAGTTCTGAAATAAAATGAACAATGGATCTAAGGAAGCAGATGACACTCCAACTAGAGGGGTGGGGCATAGATATAAAATGGGCGTTCCCTCTTAATCACATAACAATACAAGCCTTCCCCACTCTTTCTCTGTGCCAGAAATTGGAATATGTTCAGAATTTAGGGTGTGGAAATGTATTATAAATAACCCTCTTGACCTTTTGCTCTATACACAGTAAAATCAGAAATCTCAACCAGTGGATTTGATCTTACACGCCCACCACAACCTTTACCTTTTCCTCAGTGTTTCTAATATGAAGAAGTTTTGTAGCTCGGAATCTGTCGCAGAATATGGACGCCTCCTTTCCTGGCCTGCTGGTGGTTGTCTCGACGTAGTAGCAACGTCCCTTCCAGAGTCGCCACAGGTCACTGGGGCACAGGACACTAGTGAGCGCTGGAGAGGATGAGACACGACACACATGAAGCAGCATAACCTCGGGTGGCAACGTTTGGTTCCTCCCTCTCGGGAAAAACTAAAAGTTGGTAACATGGGGGTGGGTGTGAAGGGCAACCAAAATGGTACATGGTATGAACAAAAAAACATATAAGGAAAGACTAGAGCAACTAAATATGTACAGCTTGCAGCAGAGAAGGGAAAAGGGGTGATATGATAGCAACTTTCACATATAACAAGGGATGTAGCCAAGTAGAAGAGGGGGGGATTTTTTCATGTGTTAGAACACAATGGCATGTGTATAAATTGAAGGGTGATTTAGAGGAATTAATGCTAAATAATTATTTCACTGAAAGGGTAGTTGATAAGTGGAATAGCCTCCCATCAGAAATGGTAGAGGCTAATACAACAGAACTGTGCAAGTTTGCTTGAGATAAATATAATGGTATTACAAACTGGGCATAACTGGGCAGACTGGATGGGCCATGAGTTTCTTTCTTTCTACTATTCTATGATATGTGGCCAGGAAGCAGGATCACTCACCGTAGGGGCAGGGTGTGAGNCCCGGACTGTTGGATACACAGGTGTGTGCCCCCTGACACTCTCCTAGGACAGGGTTACAGATCATGTCTTGGAAGCAGATGGGACACCGCTGAGCGCATCGGGGACCAAAGAATCCCAGNAAGCAAGCTGCAGAGAAGACAGGAATGAAAGAGAGCTGAGCCTAAATGTACTAAGCAGGGANATTTCAAGGAGATGAAAAGTGGGGATGTTGCCCATAGCAACAAATCAGATTCGAGCTCACATTCGGCAGTAGGTAAAATAAAACTGAGAGCTTGAATCTGATTGGTTGATATGGGAAACATCCTAAAGTTTTCAATCTCCTTGCTTAGTAAATTTAGGCCCTCAAGTGTTCCACCTCTTACTAACACAGCGATTGGACAATGGGTAATGGCCAGGTTGCGTTCTTGTCAACTCTCACCTAGATGCCTCTCCCGCTAATTCTGATAATGACCATTTATTTTTCATTATTTTAATGTAGACATTAATATGAATCAATGATGTTCTATGAAGTAGCAGGTCCAAACATTAATAAGAAATCCAAAACTTTGGTATCAGAACAGAAAATATAAAGCAGTAACCATGTTGACCTGCAGGGGGAGACAACTGTGTACTGTGCAATGGAGCTGACAGTTTGTAGTTAAACTCTGAATTACCTGATCTTATGTACACCATATCTGTGGGGAGCATGCTCTGTACCAGCTCAGTCCCAGTGACAGCGTAATGCAGACCATGTCTTACAGTGATCCCAGTGCATTGTGANAGGTGCGCCAGGCAGCTGGCCACTGCAGCCGCCAGGACCAGATGGCCTTGAGGATTTTGTGGCAGAGGGTGCAGGAGGAGCATCATTGGGTGTCGTTCGAATGTGCTGATCACTGGGTGAGGACAGGAAAAAATCCATGGACTATGGCATATGAGGAGAACAGAGTTATACTGAACAGTGTGTTTCTAAAGACAACAATCTTTGAACTCAAAAGCTGGGTACACGCTTATCCAATTCCAATCCAATCCTCCGACTCTCAGTTGGTCAGACATTAGGTAAGTGTGTAGTCTGCTTGTTTAGACAAGTGTGGCATAATNCATACACATCCAGTCTCCTTCCAGGTGTTGCAAAACTACAAGTCCCANTAGTCTTTGGCAGCTATCCGCTATGCCTATGCTGATGGGGAATGTGGAAATTGTAGTTTTGCAATACCCAGATTGTTACATGTCTGTGCATGGACTAGACTCCTGANCCTGTGCTTCCAGGGCTTGGCTGGAGGAAACAGTCAGTAGTTATTACCGGGCTGCTCGCACACCCATCCGCTGAGAGTCTCACAGGCCTTGGACACCAGTGCAGATGGAGTTGAACTTAGTGTCACGCAGAAGGTGTTCATTATAGATCCGAGTGGGGTGATGGAAAACCTGCAATATAAAGTGTAAAGAACATTCATAAAAACAGTGGTTACAATCATACAAGGGAAATTCAGCAGTCTGCTGTAGTATACCCCATAATGACTGGACACAGAAGTCCAGTATGATGGTCTCCTAAGCTACACTTGACCATTAGAGTAATATTTTACCTTACAATCACTTGAGATTTTGATATATTGCTTATGATTTATGCTGAAATGAGGGAAACTATGTTGATTTTGTTTCATGAATAGGTTTAGATCTTCTATATTATCTTGTCAATAAACAAAGAATTTATACATTGAGGATAACCAACATTATCACTATATCTTTGCTTGGGTTTGAATGATGGGAAGAATGGGCAAAGTCATGCTCATTGGTCACCTATTAATGGAAATTANACTGTCACTGACATATATATATATATATATATATATATATGGATTATATACAGCAGTGGTCGAAGTGTAAATGTAGAAGTGGGGGTATGGGCATTTAGAAGTGGCGGTATGAAAACACAGAATATAATAGATGTCAATGGAGATTTGTAGTTTTTCAATTACATCAGTGGGAGAAGTGTCGGTATGGCATACCCCGTATACACCCCCACTTCCAGCCCTGATATACAGTCTATATATTTATGAAGATACAAAGTCACAATGACCAAGGACCGCAGTACATATTTTAATATATATATATATATATATATATATATAACGTATGTAGATTTATATACATATACAACAATATATATATATATTGTTGTATATGTATATAAATCTACAAACGTAATTACTTTACTTAATAATTTACTAGTTTACCCCATCAAACCCTCTCACTAGGATGCTGCCCTTTTGCCTTTAAGGAGTAACATTACCAAGATGAAAAAAGGCTTGAGAGGGTGTGTCCTACCTTTAGCTCATATATTTCATATATATCAGGTATATATTAATATTTGTTCCCAGGTGTTGACTACTTCCAGGAGTTTCCAGGCCATGCTCTGCTGTCACCGGTTACCTTTCCCTCCACCTCCTTCTCCTCTCTGAATGACGCTAAGGAAGCCTGTATCCTGGAGCTGCGGAACTGCAGCGGGGTCACCCTGTGGGAAAGCGAGTTTGTAATGGTTGCGGGAAAGCGATTGGTTGCGTCTACCTCTGTCCCTGTTACTGCGTACTTGAAAACTGGTGAGTTGTAAGATCTGTCAGAGGCTTCTGAGGCTTCTTTACTGCGAAGAGCACCGGTTCACATCTGTGCGCAACTCATGAAATCTGTGGGGGGGGGGGGTGTTGAGTGAAGGGGTGGAAAGACATAAACTATGTACAACAAAGGTAATGCCCAAGTAAGTTCCACCCATTCCAGAGACAGAGATGCGACACATTATAATGTTTCCAAAATTCCACCATGACTCTGGATTTACCGAAAAGCATTTGTGTGCTGCTACGCATTAATGCAGCCTTTTGACACATTTCCCAAAAATCTCCAGCCATGTATACCGCGACATGNGGGTATGTTCTCACTGTACAACTAATATTGAGTGTAAGTGTTTCCAGTGTGTTTCTCAGCCTGCACACCCGGATTCTATGGCTCACAATGCAGCATGGAGTGCTATGAGTGCCCTGGAGATGCCACCTGCAACCCAGTGACAGGTTTATGTGACAATCTAGTGACCTGTATCACAGACCTACAGCTGACTGGCTGCAGAAGTAAGTTCTCCCTTATCCGTCTGTCACTGATGTTTTTATACTTTTATGTTTCAAAGTTCAATGTTCAGCCCCCAAAGTATGTAGGTTCAGTCATGTGAAAATACTCGAACATGTATAAAGCGGTTCCCTCATGTGACTTTGAGCNTCCGTATGAACTTACGTGACGTGAACTGCCTCAGTCATGTAACCATGCTAGTCGTGATTTTGCATTGGTTCACCATCGTGTGTGTTCCATTACTCAGTCGCCATCCAGGTAAAATCAAGTATATTCTCTCCCTGTCTATATAGAGGCTATAAGTCTGGAGTGCCCCCAGGAGACAGGATGGTGGTTCTGGGATGGACATTGTTATTTTATATCTGAACGCGGACAAATCAAGTCATGGCCTGAAGCAAAGTCAGCCTGCACCTCATACAGAGATACCTGGCTTCTGACTATTAACAGCCTGGAGGAGAAGGTATATGGCCTCACCTTGTGTGTGTGCACCTACGNGCATGAAGTGTTAGCCCTGGTGTGTGGGGTAGTATTTTAAATAGCACAGTGTGGGTTTGGCAATATAACCTTCTGTACGGATAGGACTTAATATCGGTCTTAAGTCTGAATATGGTTCTGTCCGTTCCTCAGGAATGGGTGTCCTCCATGATCCAGAGCCCGTCATGGANAGGACTCAGCACCACATCTCGTGGCCTTGTGTGGACCTTGGCTGATGGACAGAAGCCTAATGTTTCAGCATCCTGGTAATTTTCTAGATATTCAATATAT
>JABWIB010009310.1:0-16342 GCA_016617825.1 Platyplectrum ornatum | reverse complement strand
CACAGTAGTATGAATCTGGCCCTATGTGTATAGTAAGCTACTCAGCACATTTGTACCAATTATTTATTATATAAAAAATGAACTTTCCCATTGCTGCTTGTGTATATTAGAGAAAAGTAACACATTCATCAGTTTTGGGAGATTATTTAACATGCCCACGCACTAGATCAATGATCCAATAACTGGATCATCAAAACAATAATTGCTTTAATGTATGGCTAGTCTAAGACTGGATCCTGCAATCTGCGCATCCAAGTAATAGCAGATGATTTTAGTGGGTGTGTGGCTTTAGTATGATATTAGCCTATTATTTTATTGCATAAAATTATTTTAGTGTACCTTTAACATGTTTTATTTATTGGAATTGTGCGTGAAAAAGAAAGTGGTTAAAATATTTTCCTACCAATGTATAAATCTTCTATATTTCCAAGCAATTCGTTCCCTCTAGTTTCTAACAAGTTCCCTTGTGATTCAATTATGAGATTGTTTTATACAATTTGTTCCTTCACATGAATGTTCACAGCCTAAATGTCCTTATCAGGATTTTATTGCTGGGTCTGTTTTATCTTTACTTTGTGTCCTGTTAAGTATTGTGATAATTATATTTGCTTTACTATACTATTTATGACTTGCATCTATAAGTATGTTTTATGTTTGGTGTTTTCATGAAACTAAAATACAGCTCTTAGACACAAGGTATTTGCAGTATGTTAAAAGATTTGCAGTTTATATACATGCTCTCTTCAGATGACTAAAGCTGGCCACACCCTAGACGATTAACAGCCCAATTCCATAGTTAACGCCGAAAAACAGTAGGGCATGATTATGTGATCGGATATAAAATTCAATTGATAATTGTGCCCTAGCTCCAGTGTTTGGTGTTCTGCACCACTCAGCACTGCAAAACGGCAGACACTGATATAAATATAAACTCACCAGACCCGCAGCACGGGACATCCAGCCACCAGAGGAGAATCAATAGGNAGAGAAGTCCTGTGCTGATTGAAAGGCATCCTGTCCAATCAGCTGGGCAGGATGCCTACCAATCAGGGCAGGACTTCTCCCCTCATTCTTAATTATTGAGCTAGTGTGTGGGGCTGATAATGGGTAGTTTCCCCAGGGTAAAATTTAAAACTGTCCTGTTTATTGGCCCCCACCGCACTAGAGCAAAAATTGCTGTAGTGTGTGTCCAGCTAAAGATGTTTCCAAATGTGCCTCGTATCCTCTAAAAAAATGACACTTTAACAACACAGATAGCTCTACTGTCTCACAAAGGACGTNATCCAGATCTTCCTCTAGTGCATAAAACCTTCAGGGCCCTTAAGTGTCCTTAAGGCTGTTTTATTTTCTGTTTTTCCGTGCCAATCAGGCATGCTAATGACCCAACCCAGCCACTCGCATTAGTTACATACAAAAAAAACTTCTACCATGCACATGCACAGATGGGGTTTTTTTTAGTCACTGGCCGACATTCATACAGAGAACCTGCGTAAAGAAGTCTGGATCCAGGCCAATGTACCTTTCAAGGTGAAAGAAAATAAGCTTCTTTAAATACCAAACTTNTTGTTCTCTATTTAGTGGATATGAAAAGAACACTAAGGCCTAAATTTACTAAGAAGGGAGATGGCAGGGATATTGAAAAGTGGCTATGTTGCCCATAGCAACAAATCTGATTCAAGCTNCAAGTTTCATTTTTCTGAAGAATGAGAGCTTGAATCTGATTTGTTGATATGTGCAACATCTCCACTTTTCAATCTCCCTGTTTAGTATATTTNGGCCTAAAAGTACCCTTCTATCATTGATTAATTACCAATTAAACTTTCAGTCAGAAGCCAATGGCAAACCACAAACACAATCATATCCCTGCTACATTGCAAACCATGACTTAATCCTAATTAATTTCATAATATAATTTATTTAAAGATATATATCTGTAATCTAAGTTATGTTAAGATTAAATAGAAGAAGATAAAGGAGGTCAGTCTAGTGTATGGTATAACACTTACTTAGCCTTTTAATCATGTCTACTATTGTGTGCAATAGTTGGTGAACCCTTTGTCAATCTATGCTATGATAAGTATCTCATGATCTCATATCTAACCCATAATATTTAATTGCATACTTAAATGAAATAAAGTACATACTTACACAAAATAGTACAATATTTATATAATTAGTGCCTCCATTCGCAACACCATATATATACATTTTTATATATACATACATTTTTAACAGATACTCTTGCCATTATGAGAGGGTCTGTGCTAAATTTGTACATATGAGTTAATTGTGTTCTAATTAGCAAGTCCTATAACAATTCAATGATTTACAAAGGAGGCAAGTCATTCATGGTGTCTAAATGATCCAATGAAAATGTCTAACATGAAATGAAATTACAATTAATACTGGTAAATGGCGAATTTAACCGAGTGATCGCTGTGATAGAATATGATTTGGTTTTCAGTTTATTATGAGACATCTGAAAGGTGTTTGAGTGCTATGGTTGAGCTCATCTTGTTATTTCATATGCAGAGGGAAAGTAAAACTGTAATTTGATGAAGTATAAAGGATTAATACTAGCTTTACTGCTCTCATTCAAAACTTCCAGCTCTGAACGCATCAATACATAGAGTCATAGACTCGCCTACACATGTTGACATTGTTATTGCACAATTTGCTTNGAGCTAATATAATGCATTGGACTGGCAACTGCTGTCTCTAAANCTCTGGACAAAAGAATATAAATATTGTGTTAGCTGTCACCTATAAAAAGATTTTTTTCTTTGACGTACTCTCTTTTCTGATTTTTATTATTCTATCATTTGACACATTTAAAAAGTCCTCTGTTTCTATAATATTTTTTTACCAACAAATGAAATTAACACCATAACATGTTCGCAGTTGCTTTGGACATATTTTTATCTCAAATGAGACTANAGGTTATTGTGCAACTGTAGCTCATTAATCCTTAGTTACCCTCATAGTACNTTAAAGGCTGCCTTCAGTCCTTATACACTATGCAGGCTTGCGCAACACCTTGCAAATAAGAAATGCCTCTATGCATTGAATGGATGTCAGTGTTCTGATTGGTGGATAGCTCTAGCCATTCATGAGTCAGGTTGCTGACAGTCATTCACTGACTGGTTGCCATCTGGGAGGCAGGTTCACACTGACTTGCGATGTTCAGGATCCGGTCAAACTTAAGTGTCCTGAAGCCTACCTTAAATTTTATGCAGGTTAATGTATGACATTTAGTTTACGCATAAAGTTTGCATAAATCAGGTCTCACATTCATCTGTGCACGCCCTGCCGTGTTTTACATATTTTGAATCACCTTGTGAATAGAATCAATTACTGTTCTGTCAGCAAGGGGGGAAGTTCTGGGATATCTGTATAACTAAACTCTGCATTGCCAAGCAGATAAACCACTGTGGGTGGCAGAAGTAAGTGCAGACGTACAGTATTTCAAGCCGTCTATACATAACTAACTACCTGGCATTCACTGACAGGCACATAGCCAGGGTCATTACATGGGAAGCCATTGTCTAGTACTGTGTAATTTGCAGATTTACAAATTCAGGCAGTGGCGTAATGCCACAGTAATGCCACAGTGGCGTAATCCCCCAAGTAACGTTAGGTTATGATATATTTAAGGAAGGGCTAGGGGAAGGGGTAACAAGTAATATGTGTGGTCAGGGGTTACATGGACTGCTGATCCGCACAAAGAAGTTAATGTAGCGGTCTTTCAGCTTAAGACGCTAGACCACTTAATTTTTCCAACCACAAGAGAGGGGAGTGACAGAAGAGTTTACTCCCCTTTCCCGGCTGTATGGGCGCACAGTAGTATGAATCTGGCCCTATGTGTATAGTAAGCTACTCAGCACATTTGTACCAATTATTTATTATATAAAAAATGAACTTTCCCATTGCTGCTTGTGTATATTAGAGAAAAGTAACACATTCATCAGTTTTGGGAGATTATTTAACATGCCCACGCACTAGATCAATGATCCAATAACTGGATCATCAAAACAATAATTGCTTTAATGTATGGCTAGTCTAAGACTGGATCCTGCAATCTGCGCATCCAAGTAATAGCAGATGATTTTAGTGGGTGTGTGGCTTTAGTATGATATTAGCCTATTATTTTATTGCATAAAATTATTTTAGTGTACCTTTAACATGTTTTATTTNACACAGATACTGACCAGCGTTACTGTTACACTGTTATTAGACTTATGCTAGGAAACATCATCTCTCAACTCTCTCAACAATACTGCAATTAATTCAATTTGCCTCCCCTACAATTCAACATGGTTTTGCCCACTCTTGAAAAATCTAAAAATCTGAACAATTTATCTCAAAGTGTATGGCCAGCGTTAGTCATCCAGCCCCCATTTACTGTGTAAAAATAGTCATTCAGATGCAGATACCTGGAATAACACCATCTTGTCCATGTGAACCTTCTTGTATTGATTATATTGGTTATATATCTGAAACTCTATCTCTCTCTCTCTCTCTCTCTCTCTCTGTCACTGCATTACTGTTTAAGATCTGGTTTCCTTCACTTCTGCAAATCCCACCACTGCCACCACGACTGCATTTGAACAGGTGCTGCCTCTCACCCCTCCATCTCTTTACTAACCTGTTCTCTCCCCTCTCTGACAGCTGAATGCAGCCATTGATGCTGAATTCTGTGCTCACACATTTTTTAACAAACAGTGACTATGTACAAATCAAATTTGTGAATATTAAAACCATAGCACTGACACCTTAAATAATGCAGAAATTTCAATTAGAGTTGAAGTCAGGATTTCCAATGCAGCTTAATAAAAACCTTTTTTTTTTATTTCAGAAGTAGCTTAATATGTGTGACACACAATATATATGTACAGAGTGATCATAACAGCTCTTACAGTATGCAGTTATTAACTGACCTTGAATTTGTCAATACATATAAGGTACATTACATTGTTCATTGAGAGTCAGTAGAGAGGATGAAAGCATAAATGGCTCATTCTGTATCTTATCAACTTAAGAAATGTTAAGGACACCAATGATTGTAAAAGAAACCTTTTAATGCAGTTATTTAAGGAATGTTGTATGTGAAGATATAATGCTTACATATGGAGAAAAATATAAGAGTTGAAGGAAATTGTTGATAGATGTATATTATTTACTGGAAATGATTACTGTGATGCTCTTTATTTATTATGGCGAGACAGGCAGTAGGATACCATCTGCTGGATAGATAGAGGCAATTTTCCACAAAATATCAGCAGACTTGTTTAGAGTTCAGCTAGTCTCAGCTAGTTTTTATTGAAATACAGATAAACAAATAAAGATTATAGCCTGTCAAGCTCCTAGCTAATACAATTTTAAGTCCCTTTCTTACCATCCAACACCTATTGTGTTACACAAACAATATGTTTACTCGTGTGTACTCTCCAAACAAGCTAAGGGAGCAATGGCATTTTTAGGAGCTCCTAATATTAACAACGTCACAATGTCTGCAGAAAAACTNCAGNNTGTACTGAAACATGATTCTCAGAGCAATGATTCCCACTCATAATTCTGTATAGACCCACCCTCAGCATGTTACTGCAGCAAATGTTTCTGAGATTTGTTGTAAAATATCAGCAGGGCAGTTTGTACAAGGTCATTGTGCAGCTGGAGATCCTTAGCAGAGATATTTCAAATCAACTGATTATCTGCTTCACTCCTCATCCAATAACNGTGGAACCCTTTCACATAAGAGAGAAACTCTTTATGAGACCATTGCTCTAGAAGACATGGGACCTGATTCAGAGTATTTGGCCAGGTCCACTGTATCCGGAGCCTCTGCAGTGTTTACTNGCAGCGGTACTGCGAGCATGAAAGCCGGCACGAGGGAATGAATGGGAAAAATAAATAAATAAATAAAAATAAAAAAAAATAATTTAAAAAAATCACACAGAAACATTTTAATGTTTTATTTATTATTTAATAAATTTTTACAGTTAATGAGGCAGGTAATTGTCCATAGGACATTACCTGCCTCGGTCCCCTCTGCGCTAAGCCTGTACCATGTCCAGTCATGGTGCAGGCTGCGCTTGCAANAGCAGAGATATTTCAAATCAACTGATTATCTGCTTCACTCCTCATCCAATAACTGTGGAACCCTTTCACATAAGAGAGAAACTCTTTATGAGACCATTGCTCTAGAAGACATGGGACCTGATTCAGAGTATTTGGCCAGGTCCACTGTATCCGGAGCCTCTGCAGTGTTTACTNGCAGCGGTACTGCGAGCATGAAAGCCGGCACGAGGGAATGAATGGGAAAAATAAATAAATAAATAAAAATAAAAAAAAATAATTTAAAAAAATCACACAGAAACATTTTAATGTTTTATTTATTATTTAATAAATTTTTACAGTTAATGAGGCAGGTAATTGTCCATAGGACATTACCTGCCTCGGTCCCCTCTGCGCTAAGCCTGTACCATGTCCAGTCATGGTGCAGGCTGCGCTTGCAATTAGCAGGGCTTAGCCCTGCTAAAAGCGCATATGCAAATGAGAAAAGGGGCGTGGAACGTTTACATGTAGCGGAGTCGCAGAGGCACGGAGTCGAGCGCAAAGCGCATGCAAAATCAGCCCCATTGTACTTTTCAGTCGCCCCCCCCTGTGATTCATCGAAAAGTAGATCTAAAAAAAAATAACTTTCTAATTATGGTTACAGATATGACTAAGTATACTTTTCAAAGCATAGGCTTAATTGGGAAAATATTGGGGATCTCAGTATGGCATACTGTATACCATCCAACATTACCAGTATTTGATATTAAAACATCCTCCATTTGCCACTGAAGAGATAGCTATATGTGTATTTCTTGGTTTCCTTACATACTTTAAGTCACAATAAAACTGAAGCCAACAATTCAATAGCATCATAAATTATGCGTGCCTATTATTTCAGGATATGACACAGCTAATTATTGCACCTAGTACAAATTCTGTTTAGCACAAATGTAGTTTGCGAAACTGTCCAGGGACTGTGGTTTGTTCTTTCGGTCTTGCATTTATATATGTAGATTAATGACTGCTGAAGTTGTGTGGCTAAGAAATGCTTGTATTTGCTGAAAAGATGAAAAATGCTTGGAACCATTACAAATACATGGTAGACTTAGACAAACCTGTATTATTTAAAAAATGGCCCAGAGTATTCTTTTTTTCAACCACATAAATAAAACTAGNAAACTTCTTGACAGTCATGGAAAACTTTCAGGAGATATTTTAAGCCTTGGTGCCATTATTGGTTTTATAAAATTAAATACATCAAACTGTATCATAGGCAAGAAATTATTGAACATTCCCTGATCCTAAATGCTGTAAAATCAACCACAAATCATGAGAGGTTTATACAGAATCTAGGCTTCAGCTCTGGCTCCTGAGGCAAGTATACATACAGTATTGCATAGTGCAGCCAAGAGCAATGCAGCTACTTTCACAGATACGTTCTCTTTCCTTAGAAATCCAAACACAATTGCAGAGTATTACTCTGTAATATCTATTGGAAATGGTGCATGCTACCAACATCGGGGGGGCCAATAAAGGGACTTATATGTCCAACCCCCAGTCCCGCCCAGGCCCCATCAACATGTACAGCAGAAATTACAGCTAATGTTATATTTTGATAAAAAGTTAACCAAAAACCTTGAATACATATCCATTTGTTCACTTATCAGGACAAACTGGTAGGTGGGCAGGACAGTCGCCCCAAAAGTAGTAAGTGTTTCGCTGAAATCAGGACAGTTGGGGGTATTATGGTAGGTATACTGTGTGAATGTCCTAAAAGTTATATTCCATAATAGTCAGAAAAAATATATATATATTTATTTTAACCAACACATTGGTCTAAAAGTATAGTACATACATTTGTGTTAGGGCCTTAATAAGGTTCATTTGTGTCAATTGTGGAACTGACAATCCATAGAAATAGATAAGTAATAGATAAGTAAGAGGTAAGAGGCAGAACTATGGACAACATCTCTACTTTTTCTTTTCCAGTTTCGTAAATCTAGCTCTTACTATATGTTGACTTTATATCTCCACCTTACACCCCACACATGCAGGCAGATGCAGACTCTTAGGGGCCGATTCAATAGTTTTTTTCACTTTGTTTCCTTTTAGCTTGCGGCTCATAGACTTTTTCCCATCTTCGCGGCACATTAAAGCGGCCCCTAATTGATTCTTTNGGGACTGGATCTTCGGAATTGTGTGCACATTTTAAAATTACATGNATACTAACTAAATATTGTGAAAGTCAATAGGATACAGTTATTAACAGTACTGAGTGGCTTTAACAATAACGCAACAAACAATTCTGAACATTCCTGAACCATTTGCTTTACTTTTATTTATGCTAGTCATAGTTTTCAGCGATGTAATTTGAGATGATCATAATCATAGTTATGACTACGTTAAGTTCTTTAGTGACCCACAAGGAGTGTCCTGTTCCTGTTCCTCCACAAGGAGAATGTTAGATTGAAATCATAGAAAGCAATCTTGGTTACAAGATAGACAACAAATGGATGAAGTATATGGAATCATTTCTGGGTATAAAAGGCATAGATGTTCTCCTGGATACTGTATTTGGTCCAATGTTGGTAACCATCCTTTTTGTGACATTACACATGGCATTGAAGTTGAATGTATGTCTTTTTATATGACTATTATATGACTATAAGAATATTTATCATGGCAATCACAACCAGGAGCAATGGGAAACTGGGGGAAACTGTAGTAATGATCTTGTGCATTGGTTCTGAAACGTTTCTGTTTGGTGTACCAGTTACCAANGATAAAATCANGTCAAGTACCACTGACCAATCACATTCTATCTTGACCTATGTCCCTCCCTTTTATTGCTGGTATAGTCCTGCTATTAGCATATCAATTTCCGTTCATCTTCTTTTACATGTATCTTCAGACCCATGTCTACTTACNTTTGTATGCTGTACTTTATAAACTTTCCATACTGGATCATGTACAACTAAGGTGTCNCACCTGCTGTTTAATGCAAAAAATGCGAAATCACGGCCTTAGCCCTCTTTCCCAGCAAATCATGTCTTATTGATTGTTGAAATTGTAAAGCGCTATGTAAGCTGATGGTGCAGTAAAAAAAAAACCTACTAATAAGTGAATACATTAATTAATTAATTAATTAATTAATAATTTAAAAATTGCCTTCACTTTCAGCATCCAATTAACTTATGAGTGAGTGGGTGAAACCATGTTAAATCGCAGGGGAGTTAAATTTCATTAGTTGCAAATAGTATTAGAGTTTAGGGATGATGTTTCTAAAAACAGTATAACAATAACGCTGTATCATCTGTCCAATACTAACGTGTGAAATTCGTGTTGGAGGGTGAGAGTGGAAAGTGGGGATGTTGCCCATAGCAACCAATCAGATTCAAGCTCTCAGTTTCATTTTACACACTGGAGAATGTGAACTCAAATCTGGGCAACTTCCCCACTTTTCAATCTCACTGCAATCTCACCGCTTAGTAANTATTCCCCCAGGAGTAGTTATTTAAAGCNTACAGTGTAGGCTGGGATGAAGACTTGGATCTGTATGACACCCTATGTCTTGGGCTGTGAGTGTCAGACTTAAGATACAGTTCATAACACTTAAGTGGCAAATTTTTGCAGTCTATATGAGGAGGTACCAGGGGAGTTTATTTTAGCTGAATGGGAACAGTAAATGTAACAAACATGGTAGGATGCTGTTTCATTTACTAATTCTTTATTTTGTCATTATTGATCCGCTATATTTTTCATATGTTATACCCTTGTTAATAGGGATAATTTGTTATCTTGCTTTATTTTGTAAGTTATATCTTTAGAATAATGTTCACTCAAACTTTAGTTACTTTAGGTGACAAGATTGATAGGTTTCCAACTGTATATGAATTATTAATGATGACTACTGCACTGAAAGCTAAAAATTCAGCATGCATCCTACAAATAAATGTCAGACTAAAATCAAGACTTGCAAACCAACGTAAAACTTGGTTTATTTATAATATACAACTAGTCCATTTCATTGCCCTATTACAAAATGAATCCAAAATGCATGCTGCAGGTTCAACCTTATAAAGAAGCTATAATTTTGCTTATTGAAAGGAAAAAGTGTGTTTTTATAAACAAATGTTGGAAATATTTCAGAAAATAACACATNGTTGCCAACTGTNNCTGAATGTCAGGAAGACTCCCTGAAGTGTGGGTGATCTCCCTGACTCTCTGATGTGTTGAACAATCTTCCTGATGCTCAGTGCAAAAGTAAATGTAAATAAGTAATTGTTTCTCCTATTTACAGTCTTCACAATAAATACTGAAAGTTTTAGTTTACTAACTATTTGACGATCAATTAATACTGATGCAGCAATTTTTATTGATAAATACCTAGCAGTGCGGAATGCTCGCCTACACCCGATAGCCCTCCCTCAACTGCTCTGACTGATGGGGATGTTGGGAGGATCCTCCAGTGTCTGGAGGCGCTCAAGGACCTCCCTATCAAACAAGACCTCTTTGTGCTGGAACAATGGTTGATGTTGGTTCAGTTGGTTGCCTTTTAGTGTAGCCCAGAGTTCCACAAGGGTGATTTCCCTAGCCCTTGCTCAAGAAGACCTCGCTGCCAATGCATCCCATGTTCACTGTACAGTTAACCTGCATCTCCAGGCTATCTTGGAAATGAAGAGGTGTCTAAAGGACTTGGACAATAGAGGCTGGTGGAACAAGTTAAGGGAATTCCTCAGGATGTCCCTCCTCAAAGCCTTTGGGAGCGGACTCCAAAAACCAAACTGGCTTTGACAGAGCCCCTGACCCTTTGCCCCAGAGGTCTGCCCACTGACGCTCCCAAAGATGTGGTTTGATGCTTCCACTGCTTCCAACGAAAAATGAGAATCTCCAGGGCAAACACAATTACGCCCTGTACAACAGGTCTTAAATTGTGGTTGTATACAGGGGTATGCCATACTGGCACTTCTCACACTAATGTAATTGGAAAACTACAAATCTCTATTGACTGCTATTATATTATTTGTTTCCATATTGCCACTTATAAATAGCCATACTGCCACTTCAACATTTCCACTTCAACCACTTCTGTACAATATGTGTTTTCATGAGGTCACTGCTGTGACCAAAAGCAGAAGAGACAAAACTAAAGTATTGGTTGTAGGATTCCCAGATTGAGAAACATATGCTCTTTCATTGGGCCCAGAACAGTAGTTATTTTTCTTAGTATAATCAGTGGAGCAGAGCCTAATTTGTTCTAAAGAAAAAAGGCACATTGCCAATGGCATTAAAGAAACACATTTTCTTCCCTGTTTTATTTTTCCTGTTTGTGCTTCTGCCTTTTATCTGTATTGCAATTTGTTACACTTATTATCCTTTGGTGAAGGGCTTGAAGTGGGTATTTTAAGTGTGCATATGGAGCAGGAGGGTATGGAGGGGAACATTTATNACAAAATCGCAGGTCTGGATGGGCAGGGCTTATATAAGGGGGGCAATGTCAGGTGAGTTGACTTCCTTCTCCCACACGCCCACAAATCCCCATGCGAACAGATCTCGTCCTTTGCTTTCATTCCTCTTCAGGGTGTGTGGTTTCTCGTAACAAACATTTGTACAGTACTTGACCTTCTGTTGGACCCTGGTGCCCAACACAGAGATACCAGCAGAGGTTCTTTAATAGAGACCAGTGTCAGAACATGAAGTCTCTGTGATTATCTCACATAAGTCCTTTGCCCTTTGTGGGTGGAAGAGGGCATTCATGATGTGCCTAGGGGTGACTTAAAAACAGCCCCGCGTAGGGGTTCCTAAAAACAGACCCGCATATTGTAGCATAGCAGCTTCTTTTTAGAAAGCCAAATTTTCCATCCTTACCTTTACCTCAACATACTTTNCAATACAGTTTCTGGTGATGCCTATTTTTGGCTTGTGAGAAAATNATTTAATTAAAAAACTTGTTAGATTACATTTGATAATTGGAAATTCTATATTAACCAATATTAAGCCTAATATCTATTTAGTAATAACATATAACTGGCCATTCATAGTTTACCATATTTATATTATTTTGTTTTCTGTTGTCCTTATTCTGCAGTTTGTTTTCTTTAGATCCTCAAGGGTTCGGTGATAAAAAAGGTTTATGTCACAGCAAGAGAATTCTCACGTATTCCGTTTTCATATTATGTTGCCCCAATCTAATCAACTGATAAAAAGTAACTACCTGTANACCACAGCAGGCTTTGCAATATTTAGTGATACTCCCTTGACAACCGTTGATGTATAAGGCAATATCCGTATGCAGGTGGAAAACATTAATGGTGTAACTTCAGGAAACATCATTTATTTCACAAGCCATTGCACACAATTGAAATTGCTTTTATAAAATAAAATTAAAAGAATGTTTGTACAAATGATTATAAATCATTTCAATATATTATCTTTCTGACATAACATGCACCATTGAATATTNTGTAACAAATACTAACAAGTTTACAAAAAATGTTTACATTAATGAATGCTATGCAATTTTTATTTTAGTCTATATTATGATGTTACTTTTTTAGTCGTTGTATTCAAAAGTTTGTTAAAAAATTAAATATATGACAATAAAAAGAATATATTTGACATTTAAGTATATTACTCCTGGAATATGATAATTTGTCATACCGGTACTGCTCTGGGTTGGCCAAACATCGCCAGATCAATCCCATATGACAGAATGTAGCTCTGCCATCACGTACAACACATAANTTAATAATGAACCAATGCACCACCAATACACAGAGTTGTCTCTGATGACTATGAAGGACCTTGTAACTCACTTACAACACAAGCCAAGCATAAAAGTAAAGACTGTTGTGCTTTGTTGTATGTCTCCAAGAGACCTCATGGCCCCTATTCATTAAACTGCGGGAATGAAAGAGTGAGGATGTTGCTCATTGCAACCAATCAGATTCAAGCTCACATTCTCCAATATGACCATGAATCTGTNTGNTTGTTATGGGCAACAACCCCACTTTTAATCCCCCTGCAATCTCCCTGCTTAGTAAACTTAGGCCTCAGAATAGGTTTGATGGATGATGCTTGTTCTTATTTCTCCATTCACAGCCCAAAGAACCTTTAGTCACCAAACCGTGGATGCAAATTCACATGGGAGAGTACACTCATCTGCACATTCATCATATCTTTACAGTCTATGGCTACCAGCAGTAGCTGAGAGGCAATAACACTTTTAAAGCCCTTTGTTTGGCCACTAGATTTAAGGGGGACATCACGTCATGGCTTCAGTTAAAGTGACCTGTTGCTACCATTAGAGTTCATTACCACAATTATGGTGCTTTCCCATATCATTTATTCAGGTAACAGATGTGGACAACTCCGAGATGGTAGAAGGTGAATGCTTTGTGCCAGATTCCTATCTAGATTATTTTATTGCACTGGCAAATAGGAAAAAGTAAGAACCCTAACCTTTGAACTGGTCATTAGTCCTAAATAGTGCCGCTCAAAACTTTGCACCAGTGGCAACCTACGCTGTACCACTTGCCTAGTTTTGACCTAGGCTTTCACAACAATGATGTTCCATATTTCACATGCTATAGTGCCCGCTAATTGATTAATTGAGTTAATTGAGAGAGGGCAGAGTTGTATCGTGAGGTTCCCCAACTTTACAGGGGACCCTAGTGATGCCTATTTCTTTACCTGTATTATATTTACTGACAGAAAAAATATATATTATTACTACAAATATTTTTGAACATTGTCATTTCGATATAACAAATTGTATTTCTGAAACTACATCAAATGCTTAGGAAACAGTTTAGAAAGTGGGACAAAGTTAAAAAAAAAACTCGTTATTGTTTCAACTTATTTTTTAAGACCATTTTGTTTACTAACAAGTAAACCAGACAGCATGAGCTATGTAGAAAGAAAAGTTTTAGGTATACAGCAGTTGTTCACTGTAACATTACTGTCAGATTTCATTCAGCATCCTTCAGCATTTAGTTCACAGCAACTCAGNCTGTCATAAACTTGCAGCATCTTCTACAAGGAAAACAAATTTATAGACATACTGCTACAAATAGGTCACACATCTATTCCCAGAAGGTATGCACTGAGAGACAGACAGTTAGAAGTTCTAGTGCTGTTAAACCTGAGTTTTCAACATTTTTCACCTTTCTCTATTTTTTGGCCTGACAATATTTAATTTAAAGGCAACATTCCTTTATTTAATTATACTGAATTTAAACCTTCAACAGAATAATTTTATAAAGTATTCCTTGCCTATTTGGGAATTGCTTACAATCAAATGTCCATTTAGAATAGTCTACAATTTAGTCTCTGTTAGTTCTCAAAGTTTGTGAAGTATGTGAGTGCATGAGCAGCGTACAAGTAATCTAGGACTTCTCACACATATATGTGTGTATATAAAGAGGAAAGGATCTTGAGTGATACAGAAAGCGGACAGTACTGAGCAAGAGCCTATAAAGACATAGCGGGGCACCTAGGCCTACCAAGCAGGGAGATTTGCAAGGCAAAAATTCTGGAAAATGTGTGTTTGAAACTGATTGGTTGCTATGGGCAACACCCCCACTTTTAAATCTCCCTGCTTAGTAAATTTAGGNCCTAGAGAAATAAGGGCGGAGGTCTGGACAAAGGGCCAGATTCAGATTTACACTCTCATGACTTAAGCTGGGTACACTTTAGAAAGGCAATCTTTCCAATCAACAGATAAAGGACTCTTTCAGCAGATATCTGTTAGATGTGTACTCACCAAAAATGCTGCAGAATGGTTTCAAAAAGTCTGTGGTTGTTGGAAAAGATTGTTAGGAGCTCCTAATATTTTTGATCAACAATGTCACGATGTCTGCAGAAAACTGCAGTGTGTACTGTGCACACGATCCTCAGAGCAACGATTCCCATTGAAAATTAATCCATCTAGNGGACNGGTGTGTTATTGCAACCTATCACCAGATCTAGCAGGGGTGAGTCATCAGCTGACTCATTNTTTGAAGCACTGCTTTTGCACAATTTTTTTNAATTGTGCTGATGTGTACACAGCTTTATACTCATGACTTCTCATGGGCTAAACCATGTTGAATTGCAGGGGAGGTAAATTGAATTATTGGTGAGAGATGTTTTCTGCAAAATGCAAAAATAAAGTATTCTCCCTGCATGCAAACACTATTTTACCTCCCCTGCAATTCAGCATGGTTTTGCCTATGAGAATGTAATTCATCAGTGTAAATCATGAGAGGGTAATCTGGCCCAAAGAGAGGAAATTCATGTATTTATAAAACTTACATCATGAATTGATGACAACAACCACAATTTTTAACTAATGAAGTTGTCATAAAGTGTTTATCTATGGAAGCTATTTTGGAGGTTTTAAGGGTGAACCAATCTGAAAATANCTGATATGACCCAACATTAGTTCTAGGATATTTATCAATTAGTTAACAGTATAAAAAAAAAAACCTTCTTAACATTGTTGGGTCTTATATAAAAAGGTCTTTACCATTNTATAAGCAGCTCATTTTCTTATTACCTCTGTTGTATCACAGGCTTGTATCCATGCTTTAAAGGCTGCTGTGTTGTTAGCAGATCCAGTGATGCTTTTTCGGAAACCAAACAGCTGTATTTCGAAATCTCAAAAACAACTGCTTTGTAANCTTTNATGGCGATGGATATATTTGTGAAANTGTCCTTTTTTTTCTTCTCTGTAAATGTATAGATCGCATAAACTAGCGGACAGATTGGCGCAGGGATGCCCATCTGTCTGCTTACGGATCCAACAGCAGGATCTCATATATAAATGAGAGAAGAGGAGTTTCTCTCTTTTAAATATACAGTCTACCAGGGGATGTGTCCTTCTCTTCCATCCCCCACTTGCACCATCTCAGAGCTTTCGAAGTGCAAAGAAAATGTTCAATTTTTAATATAAATATTAGTGTTTAAACGTGTGTTTGGAGATTTGTTTCTTATTTTTATTTTTGTTTTTTTTATTTTGTATTCATTGATTTTAGTGTAGTATTCTGTGGCATTCTGCTACACACAGCAATTGAGAAAAAATAATTTCAATTCATTTTTTAATGCTGTAAAACCAGCTGGATAGATGTAACAGATGGATAGATAGATAGATAGATAGATAGATAGATAGATAGATAGATAGATAGATAGATCTAACAAAGAATAGATAGATAGAGATGAGATATATATGAAATAGATAGATATGAGATAGATGATAGATAGATAGATAGATAGATAGATAGATAGATAGATAGATAGATAGATA
>JABWIB010009308.1:4695-20232 GCA_016617825.1 Platyplectrum ornatum | reverse complement strand
AAAGTACCTAAATCGGGGCACAAGGAGTCTTATAATTAATAAGGCAAATATAACAATATTAATAGTTTATTAGATATGAATTAAAATGATAAGAAGCTAAAAGCGAAATTGATTTTAAAAAACACAATAATCCTAGGTTTGTTTGTTTTTTTTATCAATTTCGCCTTTTAGCATCTCATGATTTTATTTAGGGAGGGAATAGAGCTGGTTCAGTACATCTGTCCCTTTNTAGTGCCAGGTCCCAGGTGCTGGAGTAGGAGGGAAGGAGGAAGAGGATACTCCTGGGTGTTACCAAACCTACCAGCCTAAGAGCAGCCGTCAGGAGTGGCTGCTATAGGATTTGAATCTGTTAATCCCACAGTAGCTGCCAAGCCCAAGGTNAGAAACCAGGCACAGATGAGGGAGTGACAGTGTCATCCTGGTGTGGGAAGTCACTGCGGGTTGCTTTTCCCTCTCTGTCTATTTAAAAGGATGTATTCCTTTCTGTAAACTATTATGTTAAAAACTGTTATGGTTACTGTTACTGATTTGTACAAAATTAAACATTGTTGTATTTTTGGAAATTCTACAGTCTGCCTATGTGATTCCAAAGTTAAGGACTAGAATATCCAGCACAATAACGTCCATTTCTAATTGCCACATTACAAGTAGGTTCCCGAATTTAACTACCAATTCTGGTAAAAATAAATAAATAAATAAATAAGTTATGATGACTAAGTTATGGCTAACAGGAAAATCACCATTTACCTAGGGACAGTGTGGAAAGGTCTGGATCAAATCCCTAAGATAACTTTTCCAAACACTTCCCTAAGAGACAGNATATATACTTGGTATGGGTATCGGGATTCAGGAAAAACAGGAAGATGGGGAACATACACTTTAGGCTGCCTACATATTTGATGAATCCTGAATCTCCTAGAAAATCAAGTCTTTCTTTAATCCTTAAAACTGTATGAAGAAAGGAAAACATGGAACGTTCTTTTATTTNATGTTGGATAATGAATTCGATATCACAATTTACGAAACCAGCACAATAGCACAATAGCCTTGGTATTTTACCCAGCTCTGATGTAATGCAGTTTATAGTAAGACAAAATGTTTTATATACAGATGCATCATTTTCTTAACTTTAGGCACAGGCTGCCGAAACCCCCCTCAAAGATCTGTCAACAGATAAACAGACATGCAAGCCTTATTCTCTCTATATACAGTACCTATTTTAAGTGAGGACAGCACAAAAGTTAAAGTATTTTAGGGTTATCGTTCATAAATCTGTGAGTGCTGAGTGAGTGACCCTAACTTCGCTAGCATGGAAACCTTCATTAAGCAGATATCTGACATTGGATTCTCGCTGCTGCTGCTGCCCTTGGAGGTCCAAAGGAAGCGACACTGGAAATCGGGATCCAGTCCTATATTATTAGGACAGTGATTAATAAATTAATACACTGTTTATTTCTATAAATCAAATACAATTGTTTTTAAGAAATACACTGTGGTTTCACAAATTGAATTGCATATATTATGTCTTATAACTTTAAATAATGGCTTCTCATTTCAATATACTTTTTCATTAAATTAGATTTACCTGGTTTGGCAGCATAGAAGCAACATTTCTTTGTTGTTAATTAAAATTTGTAAAATAACTAGGAAAGCTTTGGCTCGCAATGCTGTTGAAGGACTTTCCAAAAGACGCACTATCTTTGTAACAAAATCCTGTACAAAATGCAAAATAAATGAGTTAGACAGATAAATCCAACAGCAAGAGAAGCAGTAATGCAAAGTACAAAGTAAAATACATCTCAGCATGGTACCATGTCATCACAGTAATCAGCCAAAATATAGATGCTGCATTTTTACATTGTGTAACTAGGTTAGCATTAATCAAAGACAGAAGAGCAATCTAATTTAAACAAGAAGCAGCTCTTAAATTCAAAGACATATTTCTGTCAAAGCTGTATTTCACTTATACATTGATTAGTCTTTTGAATTCAGTTCTAATTCTCATATTGATTAGAAAACGTTCACAACAGAACTGTGATACAAAATACATTAAAACATGTCTAATGATAATTTCCGTAATGTAAGCTTTGTTACCCAGTTTTACTTCACTGAGGAATCTAGGGAAAACATCCTACTTAGAAGAGCATACTGACAGATGGTCGAACAATCAATGATGTAATATGGACAGCTTGAGCTTATCCCAATATAGCTATATTGTGAACTAAACCTCCACTTTATGTATGTGCTGACACATAATGTTATATAACATGCGGTATGGAGTGCAGGACATTTTATTCTCTGTATATCTGGCAATTCACATTACATTTACTTTTCTAATTAATAAAGTTGTTTTTTCAACTTCTTCATTTTAAATGTAATTGATTAGTATACATGGTGCAGGCATAAATCATAATTAATAAAAGAATGCAATGTCCCTGTCTCATTTACAGAATAATTGGTTATCATGCACTGAAAACTGGGATGAATATTTACTATGTATTAACCTTTAANCACATATATATTGGTTAACATTTAAAAAATTAAAAGCTACAGTGTATCATAAAGGCTTTAAAGGGTAAGTCATTATGTCCAGTGCTGCTTTATATCAAAGTCGTTTATTTTATGTCTGGCATGGCCAGAAGGTGTAATTTGCCATTTTCAGCAAGTCCAGGAAAGTCGCTCTAATATATTTTCTGGAAACAATACAAATACAATTTATGGTGTTCTTTTCTATTAGTTTTTCCTAAGCAAGGTAATAGCACAATGCATTATNGCCCGTGTGATTGGGAAGAGTTATGGCTCATGTGCACATTGTGGTGACAGGTTTGTGACCACACAGTTTAATCTATATTATTGCCTTACTTACAAGAAAGATAATATTTGACAGGAAGTTTTTTCCTTCAAAGACTAACAAGGAGATCGAAAACAGACTCTTCTTTCATTGATACCCAGAGATACTTATTCTCCAAATGAAGCCTCATAACTTTGCAGGAGTAGCCATTTTATTTTGCTTATTTCTTTACGTTAACATCAGAGCCTAGATTTACTAAACTGTGGGAATAAAAAAATAGAGATGTGGCCCATAGCAACCAATCAGATTCTAGCTGACGTTTTATAGTATGTAATAGCAAACTGAGAGTAAGAATCTTATTGGTTGCTCCACTTTTCCATTCCTGCAGTTTAGTGTTATACACTTATGCTGCATTCTCCTGTTTTACCCCTAGGGGCCGCTGTGGAACTCATTCCAGTTTATTTCATTTTCTGCACCTGAGTGCCTGGTATTAATAGGACTGCCTTCTTCTCATTCAGGTGCTGGTCATTGTTCATTACTGCTTCAGGCTGTCTTATCTCGCCTTGGCCATTGGATCTCAGTTGCCTTCTCATCATTGTTCTGTTCTGCTGGTTTGTTATATAAATTTTGGTTTATTTGTTCTTGCCCATATCCTGCCTGTATCTTTCTGCCTCACTGTTCCTTTGTCATGTACCCCAGGGTTCCTAACATTTAGTAAATATGGGCCTTAATGTCACAAGAAAGGAACGTCTATGTTAATATACATTCAAACTAATTGTGAAAACATATTTATAAAAACAGAATAATAACTATTATAAAGGTAGGAAATAAAAAATATGAAAGCATAATTGAAAATAGATTAAAAAGTATCATGGCAGATTTTGTAAACTTTTAGTAAACTACCTGTGAAGTTACAAACAGTACATAAAAATGATTGTCTCATTCAGCCTCAACGTATGCTTTCCTTTAGAATTATACACTTTGTTATATAGTACTGTATCATGGTAACCAAATGACAACATGCAATACGCAGTCAAAATAACCAGAGTAATGTTAAAGGAAAGGTATAGTTAAAGACAACAGAGAGACTATTATACCAAGAGAGGGAAAACACTTCTGCAAATTTGTCAGGGCGATGTACAACTCTTACTCACTTTTTCTTGGGTAAGTCTTTGTAGATGGATTCCAGATGACAACATTGTAGCAAACATGGTCAGCATGTATTGCTGAACTTTGGTTATCCCTGTTACTAATTGGTTTAACACTGACATAAGTCCCACTTTCTCAATAACACTTTGGAAGGCTGTAGGGGCATGATGAGTAACTCTGCACAAAGCCTGAAAGACAAAGTAACATATAGTAATGTATACAGTTAGAGTGATCACCAGAAAGTGTTTCCTATAACTACACACTANAGAGTTTTTCTGTCCAATAATGCTGAAACAGCATTGCATTATGTGATGGCATTTTTGAAACAGGTTAACTTTTGCAATCANCAATGTCCCAATGATGGTGGAATCTTAAGCGTGTATATTGCTCAAACCTTCAGTGCAACGATTCCGAATTCTTTTCTATAGTATGTCACTGCAGCAGATTTACACAGATGCAGTGGGAGTGTGTATGGGCGTCACTTTTGCCTAATTGTCAAATGAAATTGTTACTAAATTTTAGTTGCATTATTGTATCATTATATACACTGCCAGTGTAAACAGTTTTGTGCTTTCTACTTATGTGATATTATTTTGTGTTTTGCCTTTTCTTTTTCCATTTTAGAATGGAACACGTACATAATTATCTGAACAACTGTGACATACACAATAGGAAACAATAACACATACAAAAGTAAAAAGTAAAACCAGAACACGGTGTTTGTATGAGATGCTGTTTTCTCTTTACATACATAAATTCAAGCTTTTAACGTATTGAAAAACAAAGTTAGAATNGTCATTGTATATTCAGAACAGAGAGGACAAGAAGCATTGACTAGGCTCAAGTAGCCCAATGAGGGTCAATAATTGTTAAGCAAAGCTTGTATTCTAAAGAAAACTGTACNGGCCGTATTCAATCATGGCGTGTGGGGAACATAGCTAGGAAGATTCTAAAGGGAGATAGCCAGCTGGAGTGTTAAATACAAGTATTCCCTTGTCTCGACAAAGATGAATACTACAATATATTAAGCGACATTGAGCTAAAACTGTCAATGGCAAAGTACAATACACCAGTATATAATGTTTTCCTCTAAAGCTTTTACCGGCATAGAAAAAATACAACCATAGAGGTTTTTTCAATTACAGTATATTGTATTAAATGCTTCTTGAACATATTTTACAGAGAAGAAAGCATATTATAACAGAGTTTGCTACATGCAGCTGCTAAAAATAGAAAAAAGTTGACTTATAAGACCATTGGACTGGATCCAGACTTACGTACTATTGAACTTAGGAGCCTAAAGGTTCGACGGGCAAAACCATGTTGAATTGCAGGGGAGATAAAATGAATGTTAGTGTTTGCATGCAGGGAGAATACTATATTTTTGCATTTTGCACAGATACTGACCAGTGTTACTGTGATATTGGTGTTGGACATGGAAACATAATTTCTCAACTCTAATACTGTTTGCAACTAATGAAATAACCTAGCTCCCCTACAATTCAACATCGTAACTTTAGGCTCTTAAGTTCAATAGTATGTAAGTCTGGATCCTGTAAAATGTACGCAATGTGAAGACATCAGGTTTATCTGGCTCGCTATGCCAAGGGTGCTTGCCAGTACTATAGGGATCTATTAGTTACTCATAGAAGAAGAATTGGAAAAAAAATTAGAACAATCACTAGACTTCTGAATGCAAAAAGTAAATAGATGCTAGGGTTATCCATCCATTTTACCACAACATTATGCAGTTTTATTGTCACCTGGATGTGACTTACTGAATCCTGGCCTCCTAAAAAATGCCACACAGGCTTCCCCCCAATAAAACTTTAATTCCTGGGAGACTATCCTCCCATAGTCACCTGGATGGTCACTGAAAAGGGGATTACGCTGGTGGCCTTTCCGCCAGTGCTCTCCACCAGCGTGATGCAGTCCTTAGTTTTAGTCCCCCCTGCTCTAGCAGTCTCAAAAATAAATGCACAGCCAGCAAGCAACTCCCGATGGAGTGAAGACTGTAGCACGTCCTTANACATCTAGTTATATTAGCCAATAATCAGCATTACGCCAAAACACAGGCAGAGATCACTACCTCAATGCTATCACAAATTATAATCATACCTTTAATCCCTTTCAGTCTTTTTTACTCAGTTCTAAATGATTATGGTGTAATCTGGCCTTATTGTATTGCGAAGGGGTAGAGGTTGAAAGTGTTTAGGTTCTACTGGCCAAAAGGAAATCCAGTTTTATCTCACATGAATATTAAGATCCTGCTCTGTTGTCTGTTCTGAGCTTTCGATCACTGTGAGCTGCAAAACACTTTAATCCTGCATTTTTTTTGCCCGAGGTTTACCCTGTATGTGAGAACTTTTGCTTTTAATAGCTTGTAATTGCTATGAGGGTGAGATACCTATCCTCATAGGCTTATTCAAGTTTAAAATGCACTTCCTAACACCATTGCCAATGATTGATTTGCATGCTGCAATAAGGACTAAAAATAAGAAACAAAAAATTAATACCANGATACCTCCTGATAATACCCTGATGGGCAAGTATATAATCAAGTTATACATATTCTATTCATTTCTATTCTTTATGTATTTTAGTGTTTAATGCTTATGTGTTATATGGATACATTGCAAAGGGAATTAATGTTAACTTAGTGAAAACTGTACAATTACGATGATGAAACAGTAAAATATATATGTGTATAGTAGTCAATTCTTTGCATATTATGTAGTCCACAGTTTTCAAACACAAACAGCATTAACACAGTTTGCAGTCCTGGTACTGGTATCTATCCTAAAATAGAAATATGCCTTTCCAGCANACAAGGCTCTGTTGAGCAAAACCATTTGCAAGGAATGAACAACATTATTTGATAATGTCATATATCAACATACAGAAAGCAGAAAACTATTGCTAATTATTATGGCAAATAACAGAATCTTACATACCGATATAGCAGTTATCCGAAGAGAATCAACTGTCGAATGGGTAAAAAGATACCACAGGGCAGGCCCTATCTCTCCTGTAATGAATCCTTGAACATGTGAAGTTACTGTTGTACAGACATTTTCAATGATTTTTGCAGTCATGTGATGAATGACAGGCTCTTCCTAAATGAAAAAAAAAGGACANAAATTATATAATAAATTCTACAACTTTCTATGAAAGTGAAGGATACCTAAAGCATCTGTTAATTTTTTTCAACCACAATTGTTTAATGTACTAATTCACANTTACTGCAAATAATATAATCAAAAAACAAACCCAAATGTAGTGTATTTCTTTCTGAAATTAATGCAGCAATTTATTAATATTTTTTTTTCAACCAAGGGTGAATACATTTATTGCAGGATGAAGCTACATTTTATAGCCACTATTTCAGAACACATAGGTAAGACTATATATTCCTCCTTCCATTATTCAACAGTTTTTGTTTACTAATTAGATGACATTTGGCTTTAAATGTGACATAATAATTGCAGGTAAGGTTAAACAAAAAAAACGCTAATGTTTTGTAGTGTTGTGCTGATTGTCTGTTGTTCAAATACAATATGTCTAAGGAAGCATCACAATATGTATTAAAATATGTAATCTACTGCATTATTAATAGGAAATATAGGGAAACAATAAATGTCTCCAAAATCAAATGGGAAGGGAAAAATACATAATATTCTGTAAAAATTGGTCAGTTTATATACAACAGAAAACCTATTAAAGTAAGTGGAAGTGGAAATTTAGAAGTGAAGGTATGAACAGTTAGAAGTGGTGGTATGGAAACACTGAATATAATAGAAGTCAATGGAGATTTGGGGGTATATTTACTAAGCAGGGAATTTGCTGAGAAATTGAAAAGTGGGGAAGTTGCCCATAGCAACCAATCAGATGCGAGCTCTCAGTTTCATTTTACATACTGGAGAATGTAAGCTCGAATCTGATTGGTTGCTATGGGCAACTTCCCCACTTTTCAATTCCCCAGCAAATCCCCTGCTTAGTAAATATACCCCTTGGAGTTTTTCAATTACATTGTTGGGAGAAGTGCCGGTATGGCATACCCCGTATACACCCCCACTTCGAGCCCTGGACTGATTAGTTCAAAATGAACAAATCTTCATATTGAACTNGTTCGTTCAGTTCAATGCTCAGGAAAAGATTAGATCATCAGGAACTAAAGCAAGTGAGAGGAACTAAACACAGACTGATAGAAATTCCAACAGCTCCATCAGGTAACTCCCTGTATTTCTACTTCCTTAATATGATGCTGTAAAAGTAAAGCTTAAAGTACAAAACACTGAACAAAGCCCAGCAAAGACACATATAGTAATACATAGCATCTGCACCCCCTAGGCATAACCTGTGTGTCATGCTACTCACCTTTCTAAGATACAATCACTGTCCTATTATTAGTTCAAATGTCCAAAATGACTGCTAAAATGGCACCTGCGGATTTGGATTAACCCGAAAAACACCACGATTGTAACAGATCAGAACCTTAATTATAAAACTAATATACATTTAAGTATGACCTATACAAATGCCATTATATCAAAATTTCAGTTTTAACAAGACGCATCTATTGAACATAAACCTGAACTAAACACAAAATTGTAGACAAAAAAAGCAGACTGACTAAAATTCCAGAGATTGAAAAAGATCCCTCCCTTGAAAATAACCAATATCATCACATGTTCAGGAAGAGGAAATGAGTTACTCATTTCAAAGCACTCATATGAGACAAATAAAAGCAGCATGAGCTATGTATGACATCACTCAATAAGCCTTACCAGGTTATTACAAAATAAAGGAAAAGTAGTAATAATAATAATAATAATAATAATAATAATAATAAATACAAACAAACAAAACCACGTATTTCCATAATGATTTCTTTGCATGACTGACTGGTATGATGCTCTGATAATGAAATAGAATAGGAAAAAAAGAAAGACTATGATGAGCATAAATGAGTTTCCCTGCTGCCACTTGATTTGACACAAGCACATGTTATTGACTTGGCTGTGTGCAGGAAATGATATTGAATATAATTTGCCTAGAGCAAAATGATAAAAGTGTAAGAAATTATTAACATTAGAACGTTTATTGAAAAAATCTGCAGTTAGTGTAAAAACAGATTACAAAGCCAATCAATATATAATATAGCTTTAAAGTATGAACAGAGTAAAGTAATTATCTACTTCCTATTCTTACAAATCATTCATCCAACAAATACAATTATTTTGTTTTCAGCAACATCAGATATGTTATTTTGTAAGCACCACTAGCTCCTCTTTATCCAACACTCTCTTTGTACTCCTTCACTTATTCATAAATTGATTAGTTTCCATAATTGGCACTACAATTAAATAAATTAGGAGACATGTACAGTTTAATGTTATCATTCAGCCAAGCAATTCTATATACTGTAACAGAAAAACATGCTGTAGATTGATTAGACTTGTACAACAAGGTNATTAACATAAAGCAAAGGAGGACAATAAAACTAAACTAAACCAATATTAAGCAAATTCAACCCTGACAAAACATTACAAGTTTACTATTTCAAGTAATATAATTGATGGTTGAAGTGTTGGAACAAGAGTTAATAATACAATGTATGTGCTATTATATTATAATAGTAACTAGTATTAAATTTTACTAGTAAGAAGTCACTTCTGCTGATTCTAATCAAGGAAATGCTAGTTAGTGATTGGGTAGTAGGCTCCCACCCTGAAATGCCCCAGCATGCTTTGTTAGGTTTTAAATAAGGGGCCGATTCAATTCGGCTTTGAGCGGTATTTTCTCCCTTTGTGCGAAATGGAGAAAATGTGCGTCTTTTAAGCTCAAGGCTGCGAATAAAAAGCCATGTATAAAACGCGCAATGTGCGCTGTGCTGTAATAGATGGGAAAAAGCACACGACCAGTGTTCGACATTGACATCTGAACATCTGAAGAGCCACAGATTGCCTGCCCTGGTTATATACTGTAGGCTGTTTTCCAAGCTTGAAGACAGGAGCAAATAAGAGAGAGCTTGCCCTCCTGGGAAGTGGTCAGCGTTTTCCATGTGGCTAATTTTCATACATTGCATGGACATGACGCCATGCACGGAGGACACCACTGGGACTACTGTCAGGTGGCATAGACAAGTAAGAAAGTTACAGATCACTCCTGCAGCATGTTACACACTCAAGACTATAAATACAATTCACACTGTTGTGCAGCTTACCTTTAATACCACAAGGATCAGCTTTTGTACAAAGCTTGTAGACTGAACACGCATCCAGTCCAAAGTGTGTTATTTTGTGTAAATAGTGTAATAGAAAGGAAAAGTGAATAGCAAAGTGATTNTAAATAGGGTAGACAAAAGTTAAGAAGTAGTTGGGAAAAAATAGTCTAAACTGGGGAGCGCTTGAAAACAGAATAGTCTTAATGGGTGAGAAAGGTTATTTCATTAAAAAGTCATGTTTCAGAATCAGAGCATTTAATAAGTGTAGAAGAGAGTTGCAGATCATCTGAAAGTTTGATAGAGCAAGCAGAGCAGGAATAAATAGAAAAGTAACACTTAAACGGAGTGCTTGGGCGTATAGATAATTGCAGTCAAACATTGATTGAGAGATGTGATGGAAATGAAAATCTAGAAGTTTTGTGGAATATTACAAGAAAATGTAATTTAATGTGTTCACAATAAAAGAATGCCAGCAATTATTATGGCATAATGAGAAGTGGTTTTAGATTTTCCTCAACTGTGTAATATTTAATATATATAAGTGTTAAGACAACTGCCAAAACTGGGCATGTATTTTGAGTTGATACAGAAGTAGCTATAAAGACTGACTGCTGGTGTGATCTTATAAGTACCAAGGCAGTAGCTCATGAGAACAAAAACTCAAATCGTCACATTCACATTTTGGACGTTGACAATGCAATGCCAACATCAGCTGCTAGATGTGAGGTGCTTTATGACTAGAACTGAACATACTAACAAAACTTGCTAATCACATCATATATGAGGACAATTACAACGAATATATAATATTATTTGGCAATTCTTGTAGACAGTATATGTAAACTAAAATATAAAGTTATAAAAATAAAATATTGAAATAAGCAACTGAAATTTACAATTAGTTTGAAACATTGGTCTATTGGAAACAAAATACGTCTTGCTTAATTTAAGCACCCACTTTTGTTCTTTTGTGTTAACAAGACCATTAAATATCTCTAGAGCATCAGTACTTGGAGAAATACTAATTATGGCTCTTGTATAGCTTTGAACAGATGTGCCACATTTTCCATACACACTCTCAGCTTTAACAGCAATTATATTCAAGTTTTTGAAGCAATGCTTAAAAGTTCAAGGAAGGTGAGTTCTGCCCTTTAAATGCCAGGAACAGTGCAATGAAACTATAGGGACACCTTACGTTTCAGGCACTTGTGTTTATATCCAGACTAAGGCATAATTATGTCACTTGCATTGAAAAAAGGCCCACACACACAGCCAACCTTCAGGCCTCCCATTAAAATGTATGAATATGAATGTGAGATATGCACTCTCCTGCTGTGCACTAAATGTAGGAGGGTAAAGTTTGGTTAAGTGCAATGAATGAATGGGGCCCACATATAATTTACCACCTCACACAACACTGGTCATACCCACTGAAATGGGCCCTCGAAAATATTCAGCCCCAGGTCCATGTGGTTTCTAATCCAGCCCTGCTTGCAAGCTGTACCCATTTTAATCGAGGATAGCTTGAAAATGTTAAAGTAGGATAGCTTGAAAATGTTGAAGTAGGCCCATGACCACTGTTGCTACTGCACTTGAAGCTAGAAGTGCAGGGAAATGACAGGTTTGCATGTGGTCTTTGGTGAAGAGCAGTTAATGCAGTTTCCATCCATATAGAGCTTTGAATCAGGCAAAAAAAAAAAAAAAAAAGAGAGAGAATGTCACTGATAACTTTCTCATGACAGGATCTCAACTATGTTCATCCTGACCTGTCTTTTGCTCTACTTTATTACTCATCCACATTTATAACTTTTNAAATGTCATGTCTCCGATGGTGGCATGGCTGCAGTGGCAAGGGAGGGGTGTTAAATTCTATAGTCTATGTATGCCCTATAAACCTCATTATCCAGACTCAGGTCTTGAAAGGTTGTGTAAGGGCAATGCCCTCACTAGTGCTTGCATAGCCCTGGTATTGGATTATCATAACTATACCCCTTAATAAAGCTTTATTTATTTCTCCTGAATGACAATGAAAATATGAGCACTAATTGCCCATATTAAATGTCTTGCTTTTCTGTGTCTTCAATTTTAATTGTGTTAATTAAGTTTGTATTATATGATATAGAAACTAATTATAGGGAACAAAATATCTCTATTATAAAAGATAATTGGAACAATTAAAAATGAATAAAAGTGTTTATTATGGGACATATATTATATTTTATGTTTACCCCAAGGATGTTTAAATTGCTCTACTGGATTATCCTCTTTTACATCTCATAGGAAGATATTCCACTTCTCAACTACTATTTAAACAAAGAAATGTTCCCTTTTCTTGTGAACCTAATATTAACTAGTTTCAGTGTTTACTCCCACGTTATAATAGATATCTTCTTCAAGATGGTTTAGATCAACAAGCTAAAGCTGTACAAGCTGAAGACTGAAAATTATTTTAAATTTAACCCATGCAGATATATTTCTGTCCCTTTTTAGGTGGAAGTGTATACCTGAGCAAAATCATATTTCAATGTAAAGGGTACATTTAAATTCTATTGCATGCAGAGAAAACACTTGCCAGATGGCCATTGGTGTTTAAGGGCTGCAGATGCTGATCTACTGATCGGCATGTGCGGCCTTCAAAATCTACCACTGGCCGACGGGGTCTCACGTATTAGCGAGACCCAGCGACCGGAGCCATTCATTTCTGATTTCACAGTTTAAACTTGTTACCCCCTGATGTTTAATGTTTGGCTTTGCCCAGGTCTACACCTGCACTTATTCTGCTCTTACTCCCAAAGCCTGGATCAGTATGTGATCAGATGGATCAGCGTTATCTGACTTGCTCCCACTGGACTAGATTCAGATCTTTAGGCACTACTGACTTACNCAAAAGTGGGTAAAACCATGTTGAATTGCAGGGGAGGTAAAATGAATGCAGGGAGAATACTTTATTTTTGCATTTTGCACACAGATACTGACCAGTGTTACTGTTATATTGTTATTAGACCAAGGAAAACTGGAGGGNCACACAGGGTCACAAATTGAATTGATGGGATAACTAGCAATAGTGGATTTCCCAGTATGGAACACCACTGTCAGCAGGGGTCCTGGTAATCAGTCCTGTGTTACGGTGTTACTGAAGTCCTAGAATGCCAGGACTCCATGTACCGACCTCCGTAGCGGGGAGCATACAATGATGTTGTACCTTGTGTGGACTGACCACTAAGTGTAACCAAATATAGTGAACTCAAGTTATTGTTTTAATTTAAGTTTTAAATGGGTTCATAAGACAACTATATCAATGAGCATCATGCCTAGGTACATACTGAATGATGGAAACTAAGCAAAAGTCACAGATTTCCAAAATGCATCCAATTGACAGACCATTGTGATGTGTATTACACACCATTACTTTATGTGTTTTGCAAATGAGTGTAGATAAAACAATCATCTATATCTTTGAAAAAACAGATTATTAAAACCACAGTATCAATTTCAAACACCCAACAGCACTCCAAAAACAAGTAGACCTGATCCAATCTCTGTGTTTATGAGTACAGTTCAAGCTACTGTATCCTCTGTTACTAGATACCCCGGGACTAACCCAGAGTCTGTGAGTAAGGGAAAAACAGGTACACATATAGACCTTTTAGAATCATTAGAAAATGCAGCAGGTTAAGAGCTAAAACACTTTCCAACCAGCATTTGCACCGTTCACTACATTCCAATACTTGAAATTATTATTATTATTTTTTTTAAACAACTATAGTCACTGTCATGCTGGTTTCATTCATTTGTTAATGCTACTTGCACATTGTAATTATTTGGAGGCGACAGTAATTACAATGAACATTTCTGAACATAAACCGGATATGTTGATGCCTTATCAAGTTTCAGTGTGTTATGAATCAACATAAAATTGTCAAGACAGTTACAAAGGGACCACAGCATTTACATCTCAGAGTGTATGTATCACACAATGACAGCTAACTACATGTTCATTACAGCATCTTGGAAGGAGTCCAAAAATTGCAAAATGTTTTCCAGGAGGTTGCACGAGTTTCTAACATTTTTGTGTCTGGTGTTAAGCCTTAGCAATGTTGTCACATTTATCTGCAAGCTATAATCATGTCAAAAGAACAATGTTTATCAAGATTTTTTCTAGCCAAGGGAAGAATGCTTTTCGCCTTGGGCTTTGCCAAGAGCAGAGGCAATGTCAAGTGGGCTTTTAAAAAGCTACTACAGCAATCTATTTATATGGTGATTACATATTATTGTCCCTAATTGCGTCTGGGACGAGGGGATGCACATTTCAGCTTTTGGCAAATTCAATTTTAGGCAAATCTTTACAACATGTCATGAGTGAGTATTTAAAAGAAACTGGACTCACGGTTTTACTCCCTCAGAGTGTGATATATTGCAAGTATCCATACTTTGTCATTTCATTTTATGACTTCTGAAATCAATATAGTGGCTTATTCAATTCCAAACATAATCAGCTGCACTAGTCTGACTCAGATGAACATTTAGTTCCTATGTTTTGGTTTTACGTTAATTAACAGCATGTTAATTTTAAGCTGTGGGCGAAATAGTAACATCTTTTTTTGTTCATGCAATGGTCTATTGCCTGGTTAGTGCTATTTAAATTCTGGAGCTATGCTAGTTTGACAAGGTACTGCACAGCTGCAGGCTACAGTTNTCACATAATGTCTGAGGGGTTATTACAGTGGAGGATTTCTAGAGAGTACAATAAAGAAGCTTTACCCCTTCCCGAAGGCACCTCATTAGTACTGTGTATGCAGCCAAGGGAATGGTCCAGATCTCCCTGGGCTGATCCTTTTTTTCCTCCTGTAATAGAAGAAAAGCAACAATAAATCAGTAAAATTCAGCTATACAGCAATTCAGATGTAAAAAATTATTACAGTCAGCAAAGACGAATTAGCACATATAAAACGTCAACAGTAATTTACTTTACAACAATTATGGGGTTGTCATGTGTTTATCGGTTTATTTGTTATGCTTACAAATACATATGAAACAAGCTTTTGATATTTTGCATACACAGTCAATAAGTGAATGTGACTAAAGCCTTCTCTACCTCTTCTACCATGATCATGTTACTGTGGAGAGAAAGGGGGGGTCAGTTAATAATACCCCGTTTAGATTGCCTAAAATCGCCNTCGTTTTCAGTGAAAACGACGGCTGTGGTGGAAAAGGCGGCGTTAGAAGGCAATCTGAACGATGCCTTTTCAAAACGGCGCCTAACGATCGNCGGCTTCCAAAGCCGACGAAAAAGAAGGCTTTTCGGTGGCACGCCGCCGTTCTTGAAGCAATCTGAACGCGCTGAAGCCGGCATGCCGGCTTCAGCGCGTTC
>JABWIB010009306.1:10759-21227 GCA_016617825.1 Platyplectrum ornatum | reverse complement strand
GGGGCCCGAACGAAGCAATTGTTTCTGCCACAGCTGACAGTCCTTTTTACCATATAACCATAGGCTAATAAAAAACCACTTTTAATATATAAAAGCGAGTTTTATATATTTATACAAAGAAGTTAAAGTTTAATTCAGAATATATTAATTGTGCCAAAATGCTATTGACTTGGGTTTTAAACCAATGAAATGCAACAGTTCTCATCAAATAGTCATCTTCAGCTTCAGATATGGTTTACATGGACCCATAGTGATATTGTGCAAGGTCCTATATTGATAAAACCCCATCCCCTCAGTACCTAGCCTTGGCTGGTCATCACTTTTATTTGGTCGAAGTGTCTTCAGTCTTTTTCTACATTAGGTAGATAATGGATTCTTCTACCCATCGTTTTGCCGGTTTCTTTACCTCTTCCTCTTCTTCCTCCTTCAGGCGCTTCTTCTTTCCTTCTATCTTATTCCAACAAACCATCCAGACGAGTGGGTGTCATGGTCCGGACTGTGAGCATGCAAATACACTGTGACTTACCTGTCCGTATCCTCTGGCGGGGTCCCTCTGGAGCTGGCATGGGGTGCTGGCAGACTGGCAAAGGCCTCTCTGACCAGGTTGTGATCCGTTTTGCAAACCAGAAGCGACACAGCCACCATCTTGGAAAACGGAAGTGACGTAGCCGTCATCTTGGATTCAAGCCATGTGACCGTTTTGCACCAATAGTGACCAGAATTGCAACTGCTGCTGCCCCTGACCTATCAGGAGACACCAAGGGGTATTTAACCGACCTCCATTAAAGCAGCAGATGCTAGTGCAACGTCTCTCCTGACCCTGCCTCCTAGCTCCCTGAGCTATCTCAGCGTATCCTGGATTTGTGCTCCCAGCCATTTGATCCTGCTACCCTCGCTCCATTCCAGCTCTACAGAACTACCAACCATCTTGGACTTTCCATTTTAGTTCCATCTTTAAGGCTCGTGCTGCTACTATTATCACCACAACTCCTTTGGTTGTCTGTCAATAAGGTGAGGCACCACCTGCCTAACCGCACTGGTGATCCCTAACTGTCAGCCTCATAGTCCGGGAAGCTAGACGGCCAGTATGACAACTAAGTCTTCAAATAGAAATGTATCAATGTGGTGCTATAAATAAGGGACAAAGTCAGGTGGCAGGCTCTGCATAATTAAGCCGTGCATTGGGTTCCAGGCCCAGCAAGGAGACCCCTATATAGGGCCATCAAGCTAATCAAAGAAAGAAACTAAAAGAGAAGGGGGCCAAACCCTTGCACTGCAGGCCCTGCCATGAAAGCCACAGAATCAAGGCCACAGGCTTTGCAAGGAGGCCACCCAAAGTAACCACCTTTTCCTGTCGTCAAGTCGGGGGGATGTGTGACTGAGTCCATTTCTCTGGTGGGGCTCCTAGGGGTAAGGTAATAGTCTCTGAAGTTTCAAGTAGGCACTACCCTGGGTGTAGTGGGACCCACCCTCGCTGAGGGTGGGGTGGGGGAATAGAGCTAGTATTTATGAGTCTTANTGGAGGCTAGTTTTGGCTATCTAGCAGGTGGGCTTAAGGGCAGTAATTGTGAATAGTAAATGTTTTGCAATAATTACTGGTGTTATTTCAAGTTGCATGGTAGAGTCTGACCTGTGCTCCCTCTATCCTTCTTCCTTCCTTTCTCTCCAGGGTTGATACTCGAGTAACGGGTAGCCTCTGTCTGTCATCTATGCCTTTGAGTGGCCCTCATGGCAGTGAATAAGGTAGAGACTTCAGCATCTGTNGTTGGAGGCTCTGTGCTCTGGANGTCCCCAGGTCCNGTGACCAAAGAAACCANAAATTACTGAAAAAGTGTGTTGGGTCATGCANCTATTGAAGGTTCCGAAACTATTATTATTCTTCTTCTCCCCCTGTCCTTTACTCTCACTTCTATTAAAGGAGTTGGTGCGGAGGATCTGTCACCTGGGAAACCGAGACCGACGGAAGACAGAGTCGGTCTAGACNTGTATGTGTAATATGTGTGTGCTGTGTGTATATGTATGTGTGTGCTTTGTGTATATGTATGTGCAATATGTGTGTGTGTATGTATGTGTTCTATGTGTATGTATGTGTGCTATGTATGTATAATATGTGTGTACTGTGTGTGTGTGTATGTATGTGTAGTATGAGTAATATGTGTGTGCCATGTGTATGTATGCATTTATGTATGTGTGTACTGTGTGTGTATGTATTTGTAATATGTGTGTGCTATGTGTTTGCATGTATGTATAATATGTGTGTGTATGTGTAATATGTGTGTGTAATATGTGTGTGTAATATGTGCATGCTGTGTGTATGTGTGTGCTGTGTATGTATGTGTAATGTGCATGCTGTGTGTGTGTGTATGAATGTGTAGTATGAGTAATATGTGTGTGTGTTATGTGTATGTATGTGTAATATGTGTGTGTGTGTGTAATGTATGTATGTATGTATGTGTAATGTGTGTGCTGTGTGTGTGTGTGTAAAATGTGTGTGTGTGTAATGTGTGTGTGTATGTTTGATATTTTAAATATGGCCAATAGTAGATGTCTAATATAAATAAATATGTAAACGTTAACGGATTTATGTGCTATTTAGCAGTTTATTGATTTCACACATAGCATAAAGGTAAAAACAATATATGCTGTGTTATCTTTGTTTAGATGTTGAAAATGTTTTGTGGCTCCCAAGTTTTTTTTTCTAGTGAAAATTGGTCCAAATGGCTCTTTGAGTGATAAAGGTTGCCTACCCCTGGTCTAGACTGACCTACAGGTGGGTGGCACACCCAAGGTGAGTATCCAGATGAAGAAGGGAGTTTTAGAGGCCACACTAAGATCAAAAAAATAAAAAAATAATAAAATGGTGCAAGCAAAGACAATTAGGAATATGCTGTATCCTAGAACATAATGATGCTCAGATTAGTTTATTAAACCTGCTAATGAACAATACATACAGAGCCATGTGTTTGTCTATTTGGCAGAACTTTGATGGCACCTGTGGACAGCTGTAAGGAAACTGCATGATTCCAAGCTTGACACAAACATGTTTTCTCATTACTAGAGTCNTAATGTGTCAGAAGCACAGTATTTGGTTTTTAAAAAGAGAAGTGGATACAGTAAGATCAGGTAGGAGAGTAGGATCTGGTCATACAGCCTCTGTTGAGCGCTCAGAGCCTCTGACTGGGAGCAATGTTTATAAACAGTTTACAACAACTGACAGCTTTGTCTTGTCTTCTGCAGGCAATGGAGCATAGGGAGGAGGGGGTACAGACAGATTCCAGGCATTTGGACAGAAAGAGCAGATGTAGAACATATACTAAGCAGTCACCAACACTGGAACAGCAACCCGTCTAAGCATGCCAGTAATGATAGACTACATATTCAGAATTGATATACATGGATATGAGAGAAGATGCATCTTCCATCTGAACATAATTATCCAGCCTCTCATAACCTCTGGCTATCAGCAGTCTCGCACACTGTTGAAATGTCATCTGTGCCAGAAGACTTCAGGAGGATGAACGTATCTTATGTCCAGAATAAAGATGCCTTACTGCTATTTGCCAACAATTTATATTTGTAAAGTATTGACATGTTCAACTATATTTTACAAATAGAAATCATTGGTGATTTGTGCTAATGCATCTGCAGATGAACATTGCCGTTCAGGCTATGCCAGCAGCAGTCAGACAATGCAGGAGTCTTATAGTTTACCCTGGGCACATGCGGTTTGCAAATCTAGGATAGCATTCACACTTTAAATCCTGCGGAAAGCTCAACCATATTACCATAGATCAATGTGAATTGATTTCTTAAAGGCCTAAAATGCCTGGTGGATAATAAATGCAGTAGTGAGCATTTAGTACATAAGAGTGATACAAGGTTTTATCTTTCGGGAAACAGTTTTTGGGAGCCTTCAAAAGCAACAGGTAGAATATTTGCTGAGCTGCCTATTATAGTGGAAGGCATAATTGAAATGCTTGTAAAACCTGTACTATCATTTTGTAGCATTACAGTAAGTCTTTATATTAACATACACATAAGAGACACTTTATATCCACATATAATTATAATGCCAAATACAAAGATTGACAGAAATATAAAATATATCACCTTTTAAATATTTCTGTTGAAATGTGCCAAGTGGTGGTGCAGCAGCTGGTTTGTTCCATGAATAGTTAATACATGCATTACCCATAGTGTGTAAATCCCACTGCCTCCTTTTCACGAGCTATTTATGTATTATATTGTTACTGTAAGCGTAATTTTCCGGTGAATGAGTTTATACCTCGCCTATTGCATTGTTAATGTGTTTTGCATTCATCGCTTGTACATCTGTTACAGTCTATATGCTTACAAACATACATTATATAACATTAATGCTAGTAGTGCTCATTATTCTGTTACTTTATGTACCTCAAATGTAAAATGTATAAATATATGTTAGTGTCAAAATAACAGGCTGCTATTGTGCCTGCATTTGTAAGATTGAGAACTGGAGAAATACAAGCATGTTCCATTATTTTAAGCATGATGAATGCTTCAGGGGCTTTACCAAAATGTATTATGTCTGCAGAGATGAAATATGAAGACTCTTCCTAGCCTGGATTTAGGATTTCAGCCTGTGCAGTAAACCGGAAATCCTTTGATGTTAGCAAGGAAAACAAATTGTCTTGTCACACTTGGTCTAGCTCAGGATCAACAGCCCCAGACTGCCAAGCTATTCTCCAGAGAAAATGTCTGCTTATTTCTCCAGCTGTAACATGCATTGTATGGAGGGACAGATGAGAGGCATGCAAAATACTGCTTGATATAATATATATATATTATATTGAAAATTGAGCATATTAATAATTGGATTTTTACAGTGTCTGACGTTATATTCTTTTGATGTGGCTACTGTCAAGACAACTCAAAAATGAAAAAAAAAAAAAAACCCCTATGATAATTATGGGTCATTACCTATTGACTTGTCTTTACGCTTGTTGCTGCATTACAGGGTTGAGTTAGGCTGAATCTGCTTTTAACTCTGTAAGCCTATTTATTATGTTGGGGTAATAATTGAGATGTTCTATGTCTATAGAACATCTGGTTCCATCCCTGGCTGATGTCCAAGCAGCCTGTGCAGTCTTGTTTATTTCAACATTCAAGTTACAAACAGAAACAACATCAAATGGATTCATTCTGTGAACTACTAAATCATTTTTCTTGTGAATTGTCCCTCCTGTAGCTATCAAGAAATATTATATTGGTTGAAAGGATTTAAGGCACTTAGTGAAGTGAAGAGCTGTCTCAGATACAAACAACCTCAATTTTTGTGAAGTTTTGTTTTTGTAAATTAACCTCTTAATATGTTAATAATTTTACACACTATTTGCAACACTAACTTCTTGGGACCTAAGGTCTGGAAGCAATGGCTCACTTTAGGAGTCTCCCGGAGGTGAGTTAGTGTGGGGGTAAGAAAATTTACAAAGCAACCAACTAACTAGCGTGTACTGTGCTTAAAGACGGAAGAGAGCTTACTAGAGATCAATAACATTGTACAGACACTCTAATTATCCTAACACTACATTGTTCCAATTAACTGACTGATATCTGATTAGCCAGCACTGTATCATTTACCATCCATTCATATGTTATTAATCCACTATTTACTTTTATGTAGTGATTTAGCATATCCCACTTTGGAAGATGTCTTCTTTAGAAATAGGTGGGGTGGAGTCAAGCGTGGGAAAATTTACATTTATATGGGTTGCATTCTATAACACCCCTGGGTGTCACATAAGCTATCACTGCCCATCCTAGCAGCCATAGTGGCCGCATAGAGTAAGCGGCAGCATTCATCACTTCTACACTCTCAGGGCAATCCCTTCATAGGAGNTGTACTGGCTGCAAGAGATATTCCTTCAGTCACCAGTGGCATGGGAGCAGGGGAAAAAATGCCCTATTGGCCATGAACAATTTCCCCTCACATTCCTTATTACATCTGACTCTTGCCATGGCCACATTCATGACCATCATTATTCAGCCATTTAGTGGTCAATTTATCAATGTCACGACAAATCAAGGTTTGAGTAAGGGGTCAGTTGCTGGTATTAGTGCTGATGGTGTCCCCTCTTCAGTATCATAGACAGGTTACAGTCAGAGAAAGCCACCTTTGGGTGGAAAATGAATGATCCACGAATGCCATAGAAGGTAGAACTGGTGTGGATTCTACAAATATAGGAGTGTAATCTTTCCCAATGAGTCTGATTTTAATTATGCGGGAAGTCAAAAGACAAGTTGTCCTTCATCTTCTGTTCTTCTTCTTCTTACAAATCAATATCTTCTGAAATATCAGGATGGCTTCCACAGCTCCTCGGACAAAAAACAGAAAGACAGAATAAAGGCTCATAAGAAAGCGGATCGAGCTATCACTTTGCTGTGACATATACTAAGTCTAATATGATTGATTAGACTTAGTATATTCACACTTTCTGTGGACAATGGGAATGCCATGATGCTGTGCTTTAGGCAAAGCATTTTCGGAATCACGACAGCCTTCTAATACGACAACATGGGGGTGGTTTAAAACATCAATCACCAGAGTGCATCCTCCAGACCAGTGATCTGAATACTTATGCTAGCCATACACTTGGCCGATACTTGGTGCAATGATGCGATGAGCACCCCCCTGGTGTCATGGCCTTTGCATGTACACCAGTAAAATCCCACGTTGGATTTCACTGGTATATGGCCAGCATTAGATANAGTCTTGTGGTGTTTAGAATTTTACTTTTGCTCAATGCATGCATTGTTTTTCTGTCCCAAGTTCTTCACAGTTTGCACCCAACACACTTCTGATGAGTAACCCATGTCCCATGTATATTTGGCAGGTGGTCAGTGCAAGATAGAGAATCTAGCTTTGCAGTCTTTAATGCCTGCAACACTGAAGGGGTACACAGTGGCTTGAGCTGGCCAGTTTTTTTATGACAGTGGGACAAGTAGGGACCTGTAAGGCTGCCTCCATAATTTCATGATGTACAGAACCATCTGGGTAAGTCCTGCACCCAAGAGTTTAACCTTTGCTGGTATGACTTTCTAGTTAGCAAGACTGTGACACCCAAGGTGATAAAGACGTATCTTAAGAATGCAACCATAGGAAGACAAGATGGAGTTTTCCCACGCTGACACCGCCCGACCTAGATTTACCCTAAAGCAAAGCAGGTGGGACNAGATGGGAACCCCAAACTCTAAAGACAATCATGAATACATTTAATTAATTTCGTCACCACTAACCACACATTGTTATATAGAAAAAGATTTATTTAGACTTGGATCCCACTGGTGCGTCCGGCACCTCCCTTCCATCACTGGCTTTGCACTCGGCCTGAAGAGGTTGACAGTCGGTCCATTTCTTCCACCCAGGAACTCAAGTCCGGCCTCTNAACAGTCACTGCCATAGGTTTTCCCTTCTTTTCCATATGCTCCACCATCCACTTTCGATCCAAGATGGTACCCAATCTCTCTCTCTCTAACGGTTTTCCGCTCTGACAGTTGCTTATATAACCTTCCTCTAAGTTCTTATAGCCAGTTATNAAGCTAACATGTCTTATACTCATTCACCAATCATCAATTAATGAACAACTTGGCCTCATTTTGTCCAGCAACCACCCCATGACCTAGCCAGAATCTAACCCTTATCACCAGTTTACTGGGGTATCTCAAGACATTAAAGTGGTAGGCCAGGGCTAGGCCCATGCCCCCTAACTCAATAGGACTCAAATATNAGCACTCTGACAGCTAGATGTACATTCATCCTGGGGACTGTGCATACTGCACATCCTTCAAAAAAGCTTAGTGCCTTTCATTTGTAATATAATATCTAAAAAATATCTGCATATTGAAACATATTATTCCCTGTCTCCAAAGGGAAAAGCTTATTAAAAGCCTTTGTCTGAAGAATATATTCTCCTTACTATTTGGCAAGATTTGGCAATCACTATTTGGCAATCACTATTTGGCACTATTTCTGACACTACATCTATTGCACAAGCAAGATACTTTAACATTTTCATTTGAGGATGTAAACCCAAAGTTAAAAATGTGCTGTGACACAATCAGAAAGTTTGTCATTTGGACATCAACAAACATTATTTTCCTAAAGTATGATTATAATCACTGTGGACTGAATAGCAGGCATTCTGTCAATGCACATCTGTGATTATTGGATGTGCTCTGTAATCATAGGTCCAATACATGAAGACATCCATGTGATTAACCATTCCTATTATAGCAATGAACTTTTATGGATAGCCATACCCTACCTTAAGTTTTAACTCATGCGCGGTAAAATGGCATCAGTCTGGAAATCTCAATCAGTGTGCTGTGTGTTGGCCGGTTTATAATATACATTGTTTTATGAAAACATGCACATTTGTGAGCACACCCATCCTCTTTGATAGAAGCTGTAGGAAGTGTCCTTTTTCATAAATCAGGATAGAGTGGATAGAAGTGGATAAAGTGCGTTACACAAAATAGTGCTCGCTTAATTCAATTTATAGGTTAATACACAAAGGAACCTGATGGAACAAATATACATATACAGTCCAAATGCACAGAAATCAGGGGTAAGAAGTTTGGATCCAGTCTGCGCCTGTATTTTAGTTTTTAGGTTATATCTGGCAGCAGACGCTAGGAGCAGGTGCACATTTGTTCTAGTCATGTAGTCATGTAGTGGGATCACAATTCATTCATTACATAATACAATGCTGCCTTCTACTTATCTTTCTCTAGGCATATTGTAGTTTGAATTATTAGCAGATGTACAGCAACTGCACAGAATGTTATTCCCAGCTGGGTTATAAATGTCTCATGTAAATGTGTTCATCCTGCTTATTAATCAGTGTTTTATTTATAGCTGTCATCTTGTTAGACAGATAAACACTTTAAAAAGAAGATAGTTAATGACATCTTGTAAAAATCATGCCTCTCTAAGGAACGCCCAATTAGGTTTTGCCAGTTAAAACACAACTTTGCAATGCCAGGATTGTTTTTATTTTCATTTCAAACAAATGAAACCACAAACATCGCTACATTGGTTGACAGTGACTCACACAAATGCTAATATTTCAGATACTTTTGTATGTGTGGCATGTTCTACAGGCTCAGTTTTCAGGTTGCGGGATTGTCATATATAAAATGTATGACTTTAAGGCACTGGGAAGTTGGTTGCCTTTATATTTCTTCTTTTATGAAATGGATATTTATTGAGCAATATATTTTGGTGGCCTACTGTAATTCCTGCAGTTCTAGACAAAGTTAAATGCACCGTAATGTTGTAGGAAATCTAATGGAACCACTTCCTAAGTGTCCTGAACACCAAACCATTTCTGCTTGTCTATGTACAAAAACAAACAACAAACAGTAATTGATGGGTTATCTAGTTGGTTTGTTATTGTGCTAATAGCTGCAAATTGGTTGCAAACCAATTTTGTAAAATACACCGCACGTAACATTCTTTGTCTTTAGCTTTTTTTCTACATTGTGTTTTATGTCTATTTTGTCTCCATATAGAGTAGAAAATATACTGTATTCCTATTTATAGTTAGTGAGAGAGCTGACTTCTAAAAGATATAATATTCCCATACAAATATGTTGCATAGTCCCCACACAGGTTGGCAGTAATAAATGTCCATTAGAGAAGGTCATTGGTGCACCGCTAGGTGAGTATNTTTCTGCCATATGATGACTCTCAGGTATCTGATTTTTCCTCTGGAGTTGCAGCAGGGGCTCCTCCGGAAGTTGCCGCACCTCCTTCTGCGCCGCCATCTAATTGAAACATAAGATCAACATTAGTTTTAGGCAAATTACTGTAAACAGTCAAATTCATTTAATTTGGGTGTTCATCATGCATCCCTTAAAGGCTCTGAGGCTTATTTGTTGTTTAAATTGGCATTTTTGTACTGAATATACAATCAGACATATGTTTTTTTCTGTAACATACACAGTATACAAAATCANATAATTGTGAATTATTTTAATGCAGCAGTTTTCATAGTGTTGTGGATGATGGCCATTTGTTAAGAAAACATTATATCATTCCAGGGAGACATGTAAAAAGCCGCCAAGGTCCGGGCCCAGCGGCAGGTTATGAGGATAGAGAGAGGAGGGGGAGAGCAAGATAAAGGGAAAAAGGGAAAACAGAGAGAAGGGGGGAAGAGGGGGAAGAGAGTGTGAGAGAGTGACAGGAGGTAAAGTGGAAAAAGAAAGGAGAGGTGGGTTAAGAAAGAGCAGGAAGAGAGCGAGAGAGAAGGGAGAGAGCCTTACCCCTTGTATCCTTCCCTGGTCCCTTATCTCACCTACTTATGTACCCTTCCCTAGCTGGGTCTTAATGATACTCCTCCAATTATTTTTCCCAGTAAACCTTCATGCCACCTTCCCCACCACACCTTCATGCCAGCCTCCCCCTCACACTCATGCCAGCCTCCCC
>JABWIB010009303.1:3460-16956 GCA_016617825.1 Platyplectrum ornatum | reverse complement strand
AATTAGAATTAAAATTAAGTAACTTCTGTACACTATATACAATTCTGTGTTTGACATGATGCTTATCATTTGATACTTCTGGGTCCTCCTCTATTCAGAACATTCTGTGATTCTAGGAAATACAGTATTATGTATGTTGTAGTGTTGGAGTTTGTGCTGTTGTATATATGTTTGGGGTTCTTTTGTTTATTTTCAGCGATCAGATCAGGAATAATATTTATTGTGCATTTGTGTAGAAAAAAAAAGCATTAAATGGCCATATTCATTGGAAGTATGGAGTACTAACAACTTTTAGAAGAAAATATTCCCTATTATACAGGTGTATGTAGTGGGTTGTGTAGATGAATATTGTTATGTTGCATACGGATGGTGACCACATATATACTTTTTAAGCTTTTAAACAGACTTCTGTTTTCTTTGTTCGTTTGATGTACATCTCTCTTATAATGAACAATATGAATAAATATATGGTCCCCAGTTTCTGGCCTAAGACTACCTGTACATTNTCCGGGTTTCCAGACTTCTCTCAACACTGGTCTTTATCTGTGAAATGGTGCTGCATTCAATGCTGATAGTGCTTTCTGATGTCTGCCCGTCTGAATACTAGACCCTTGATCCCTGCAATGTTTTCACATCTATAAACCTTACTCTTCCATGGTTTCTTACTATTGCTTACAATTTAAGATCTAAAACGTCTAACACATCGCTATTCCACAATGACCGTTCTTAATCAGTTCAGTTTTTTTTCATTGCTGTCATGTGGCTTTGTTTCTGATTTCATGCTTACAAAGGCATCGCTTGGCTAACTTAGATTCAAACTCCATTGCAAAGTAGTTATTTTATATTATTTTTCTTTTTTCAGTCCCCTTTTGTTTTTTTTTCGACCACATGGAACTTGCGAAGCCACCAAAAACGCTGTCACTTAGTGGAGTTGGACAGTTGCCAGTTGTCCAACAAGAAGGCCTGGTTTAGTCTGCGATGGCCACTGTCATTCCCGGTGATTTGTCAGAAGTAAGAGATTCCCAGAAAGTCCCTTCAGGGAAGCGTAAACGTGGTGAAACAAAACCAAGAAAAAACTTCCCTTGCCAACTGTGTGACAAGGCATTTAACAGTGTTGAAAAATTAAAAGTCCATTCATACACTCACACAGGAGAGAGGCCTTACAAGTGTACACAACAAGACTGCACCAAGGCNTTTGTTTCTAAATACAAATTATTAAGGTATAAACTCTTATTTTTCTTTCAGTTTATAGTATCTGCCCACTAGCAGCATTTTATTGTTTTTAAGTTTTAAAAGTAATCTAAGACCTTTGATGTAATGTACTTTCTNTCTGTAAGTGCTGTGATATAGATTTGTATAGCATGTTTTCTTTTGTTCTTTCTATATATTATNGCATTGTATGTGTGTTACATGGAATCCTGATATATCTTTGTGGCTTTATTTGTGTTTAAAGGCATATGGCTACACACTCTCCAGAGAAAACCCACAAGTGTAACTATTGTGAGAAAATGTTTCACCGTAAAGATCACCTTAAGAATCACCTGCATACCCATGATCCCAACAAAGAAGCATTTAAGTGTGAAGAATGTGGAAAGAACTACAATACCAAGCTTGGGTTTAAACGTCACTTGGCCTTGCATGCTGCTACAAGTGGAGACCTCACCTGTAAAGTATGCTTGCAGACTTTTGAAAGCACAGTGGTTCTACTGGAGCACCTGAAGACCCATGCAGGTAAATCATCCAGTGGGGTTAAGGAGAAAAAACACCAATGCGAGCATTGTGACCGGCGCTTTTACACACGCAAGGATGTCCGTAGACACATGGTAGTGCACACTGGGAGAAAAGACTTCCTTTGTCAGTATTGTGCACAAAGATTTGGGCGTAAGGATCATCTAACCCGTCATATGAAGAAAAGTCACAATCAAGAACTGCTGAAAGTGAAAACTGAACCTGTGGACCTGTTAGATCACTTTACCTGCAGTGTTCCTATTAAAGATGAGCTGCTTCCTGTGATGTCCTTATCTTCCAATGAGCTGACATCAAAGCCATTCACAAACAGTTTGCAGTTGAACCTGTATAACACACAACTTCAGTCCATGCAGAGTTCTACAACTACACACCAAATGGTCGCTCCAGCATTGTCTTTGGGCATGCCTTGTCCTATAGATATGGATCCTATACACCCCTCTCACCATCATACATTGAAATATCCAGTCAATTCTACCTCATATGCAATTTCCATGCCCGAGAAGGAGCAACCTTTGAAAGTGGAAATAGAAAGTTACCTTATGGAATTGCAAAGTGGCATGACGCCCTCCTCCCAGGATTCCCCTTCCTCATCTAAATTAAACTTGGATCCTCAAGTAGGGTCAATGGATGATGGTCCTGATGGAGTATCCCTCTCTAAAAATTCAGTTTCAATTAGTGAGCCTCTCAACCCGTCATCTTTGGACTTCAGTCAGCTGTTCAATTTCATGCCTGCCAATGGCCCTCCGTACAATGCGCCGGTATCCGCTGGGAGTTTAGGAATGGGCTACTCTCAAGAAGAGGTCAGCTCATCCATGGCACAGCACCCTCCACAACCACAGGATCCTCAAGACCCTAGCAATAATTTATGTTTCGGTTCTTTACACTCATTATCCTCCGCTTTCACAAGCAATCTAAATACAACCACCACGTTGCCACGTTTTCATCAAGCTTTCCAGTAGGGGTTAATAAATGGATTGTCTTAGCGGATTTTTTATTTTTTTTTTATAACTCCTAGTGCCAATGAAAAGACTTTTGAAACACCTCTATTAGCCTATACATTTAACAGTCTTGATAAGCCAGTATGTTAGCTTTTCACCTTTTTTCAAAGGTCTTAATTGTTTACTTTGGTTTTAGACTCCTTTCTGTATGTGGTTGTATTTTATACTGCCAACTAATACTATATTTTTCTTTTTCCTTAGTGTTTAATCTTGACTTCCTATGACATGATTCATATTGCTCAAACGCTAACAATTGAAGAATGAATAGCCAATATAATACGATATTTTATAGTTTTTGAAATGCCAAAGTAGTTCGTCAAAATAATTGTCTCAACAAATCACGTAACAAATGCCCTGCACCAGACTTGTGTACAACTAGTATACAATGGCTGCACCCCTGCATGACAAGCTACACATTATCACTGTACACAAGAATATTTTCCTTTCTCCCATAGCTTGGCCTTTTCAAATGGCAGTGATAGCTGAAAAAAATATTTTCCTTTTTTTATTTTTTGTCTCGCCTACAGGTTGTATGGGTGGCTTCAGCCAGTAGTATTTGGCTACTAGGTAAGTGCCTTCAGTAAGTCGGTGTCAAAATTGTATACTGTTAAAGGCGCATATCTGTAAATGGAATGGTACTGCCATTCACTAGATACACGCAGCCAGCACTTGCAAATATATATATCCTTGGTTTAGGACCTTTTTATTCTATTACCAAGGTATCAAAACAGCACTCTTAAGGAGTTAAGTAAAAGCATATTGCTTATGCCAATTTGCTTCGTAACCGTTATAACCTGCCCCATTAACATGCTCTGATATTAAGCATTAGGAAGGAAAACAAAGTCTATAACCGAAGAGTTACATTGTTAATATATAAATATATATATAAAAATAAAATAGTTATAATGTGGCAGGGCATAAATATAAACATTATATTGAGTAAAGTTTCAATTATATTTTCTTAGTACATTATTAGTTGTTTGTTTTTTTACTTGTAAATATTCATTGTATTTCTAACAGTATTTTCTTTTAAAAGGCATTATATAGTAGGAATTGTCTATTGGTTTGTTTGTTTTGTTTTTTTTTCATGCAAATGCTTTTAAATTTCAGAGTTCAACTTTAAAATCTGTGCATATGTGAACTGCACATACAGCTCTGATAATATTTATGCTATAGTTTCTATGAAACAAATGAATGGCTTTCATTGAGCAACTCGTGTTCAAGGTTGCCTTTTTTTCTTCTCAAAATAAAAAGGCACAACAACGAAATATAGAAGGGAATATCTGAAATATTTGCTAAGAACTAACATAAACCATTTTTAAGGGAGGGAGGTTGAAGAATAGTTGTTTTTTTGGCGGGGAGGGGGGGTTCTCTTAGGAAAACACTCACAATTGTTCATCTTTAACTTTACATTTCAATGTTTTTAGTTTACTTTATGAATGCACAACTGTTTCCGTGTGCTGTTGGAATTTTTTTTTTTTTTTTTTAGGGCTTTTTGTTTTTGAAGCAGGGTGACTTATTTCACATAACAGATATCTTAATTCAGCCACTTTTCATTCCTGTTTATTTGTCCATATTAAAGGCAGACTACCTAAGAAGGTACATCTGCATGATAAACGCACTGTTTATTATTATGAAAACCCACCTTGTTGGCTTAAGCACGTTTCTGCCACACTTCCTTAGTCATGGCCTTATATTGGATTTATTTTTTTGTTCTTATATTAAAGTGCCATATATTTATATTATAGTATACTATGTTTCAGTTACTATCTGGATATAAACCATTTATGTATTTGTGTATATAATTAATAAATGCATACATATATTATGTATATATGTATGCAATCACCCATAAAGGAAAAAATAGCCAAATTTTAGCATCTTATTGGAACATGATTTTATTTTTATTTTTTCCAAGCCATTGTATTCCATGAAGAAATAAAATCAAGACAATATGTTGAACCTTAATAGGTCATCATGGCTTCAGATGGGCTATAATGTTACAGTTGTCTTCACCTTGGCCTTAAGTATATAACCAGTCAGTAATTTGTTAACGCCTTAATAACTTACCCCACTCTTTGCAGCGTATCCATATTTTATTACCCATCACTCTTAGTGGACATGCCTTCTGCTACCTTTTTAAGGTACTAGATGACTTAATTGAGTGTTCATTTTAAAAGTATACTCTCATCATTTCTTCTATGCCTAACACATTCTCCATCTTTGTTGCATGTCCAATTCCTAGTTGTTTATTACAGGGATTTAGTAGTTTTATCCTGTATGTTTTGGGGTTTGTTTTTTTTTTTCTTTACCCCTTGAACCTTTTGCAGACCGATACATGAGCCAGAGCTGTTTGCATAGAAGATATGAATGTTAAGACAAATTTTCAGGATCAGTTACCTAGTTAGCGTGTCATAGGCCAATATTTTGTAAAACCGCTTGGTTGACCTCTGTTACACATTTTGAGAGAGAGAGCACTTTTTGGAGATTTTTTTTGTCTTTGTTTTTTGGTTTTTAAAAGAAAGCTAAAAAATAATGGAACATTTTACAAGGAAAAAAAAAGAAAATAAGGTAATGCTTTTTATTATAGTATCTTTCTTAATAAAGTTTTCATTTTTTCCATTAGATAAAAAACTATTTAGGACTTTAGTTATAATGCTTTGTGTACAAAATGATAAACCCTAGTTTTGAACAGGTACAAATTTATTTACAGTGTTTGCTTATCAGTTTGCTATATTGCACAAACCAGTATCTTTTTGTTTTTTAACTCTTTTGCTGCCAGTTACTTGTGGAGTATTGCAGAATTTAACAATGGATTCCAGTCACACAAGTGTTGTTCATTTCAGTGGTTACTGATTATGTACAGTATATAAACTCAAGATACACTGCCTCCTTTAATGGGAATAATCAGGTAGACAAGGGAAATGAAGCTAAAAGTCTACTTTGCCAGCTGCTGCGGATATAATCCTTTATGTTCCGATGGTGAGTCACAATATAGTAGGGAGCTGTGTTCTGAGTGATTTTAATATATTCACAATTCTGTGTCTTTTTCATAGTAGCTATGGTTAGTTATGTATATTGTAGGGAGAAATGTGCATGAACATCTACCTTTTTATAGTTGATATAATTCTACAGAAATGTTATATGATCATAGCTCTGGAAGTCTGAGGGGAAGCAGTATTACTAGTTATGATTGCGACTCTAATGGCTGCGGTAGCACCATAGTCAACCTGAAATAACTGGTGATTGCAATACTTGGTTTAAATCCGTCCAGACTTCTCTAAAAAGTAATAAATGTTCAGGAATGAGGACAATAGCAATAAACCTTTTCTGTACCTATACATAGCATGTTCAGCCCCATTCCCTAAAGCCCAGTCATAGGGAGCAGAAATTTAGGCGCTTATTAGTAAATTCTCAAAGCACTTAAGACATGTTTAAAATTAAAAAATAAATAAATAAAATAAAACCCCGAAAGTCTGAGCATACTCTAAATGCCATGCAGACTGATGATGGCTTGCTGACACTTACTCATTTATGGCCATCAGAGTTTGCTTACCCATCTTCCTTTCCCCTCCTTGTAAGGAATTAAATCTGATCAAACCAATTCATATCAAAATCAAATGAAACCTTTTTCTTAGGACGTCACTAGAAAACTATTTAAAAAAAATGCAACCAACATAATGTAAATAGAAATAAAGCACTCTGGGTCTAAACTACGTTATATTCTGTTATTCTGAAGTTTCAAGGACATAAGTTGTACATATTTGTGTTACCTATGTCTTATATGTTGCCTTTCATGCACTGATGAGTAATAGAATAATGCTGCCCAGTGACATGTAGCTTAATGTGTTGAGTTGATTAGTAGATGTCCTTAATTTCCACTTCAGTCCCTGGAAATATTTCCAAAAACTGTTTAAAACAATATTTATAATTCTAAGGGTTATCATTATATATTACGTTCTGAGGATTCTTTAACCTGCACCAAATGCTGGGACTAATTTTCTTTTTGTGGCTATTATGTAGCTATAGTCATGCACATCCTCAGATTCTTGTTTTGTGTGATTAACATGATTTTAATGTTTTGTTGTGGTTGGTTTTGTTTTTTCTGTTTTACCATGTGTCCTCTTTACAATGTTTAATGTATTAGCTGGGAGGCAGTGTTTCTTGATTTATCTTCGCCATGGAAATGACCATACTGTTGCTAATCATGTATAAACACTTTTCAGTATAAGCTTCATTGGTACAATGCAACCAAAATGAATGTTTATCTTCTCAAAAACACTCCTTGCAATATTGTTATATTGGATCATCATGCTGCTAATGTAACTAGGGAAACCGTTCTCTAATGGTGCTACAAACCTTCCTGTCACTTACAGATGTATTTTTACCATAGAAAAAGGACTATTTTATTATAGCGATAGTTGTATGATATATTTTTATACTGTGATCTAGTTTACCCTTTTATTGATCTGTGTACAACACCACAGCGTATTAATATGCACTTGCAAAATAATAAAGGAAAAAAAAAAGGCATTGACATGCCAATTTCTTTTTCTCAGACACACCCAGCTTTTTCTTCATTTAACCATACAAATAAATGAAAATGGGCACAATATATAGTGTGGAGTGAAGATCACACTGTATATTCCCAATACCCCTTAGTATTTCTTTATTACTATGGAAATGTCTTTTGGAACGGCTAAATCTCTTCTGACTTATTGCTGAAAATTTATATTTCTGTTCAGTGGGGGAAAATGTAAAAGAAACAAACAAGAAAAAAACCTGTTTGGACTTCTAAGTGCTAGAAAAAATAGTTTATAAAAAGTTTTAAAAGTCGAAGGAGTAATAGAAATTGCATTCCAGGCTCAATTGTATTGTATCTTTCTTGCATTTAAGAAAAAGTCATCAAGAGATGGGAAGTTGTTGCTTATCATTTAAATGTACTTAACAATGTATTCACAAACTACTGTTGTATTTGTATAAAATATAGACAAAAAGATTGCATATATATTTTTGTGTATAAGCTCTGTAATATAGCAATCACATTATGAAGCTGCAGCAGGTTGTCATATTAAGCATTCACATCCAAAGAGAGAGACTATTTATTGTCCAGATTCTCTGATACTAAAAGATACTTTGCTGCTATTAAAAAAGAAAAAAAAAAAGATAGAGCTGCAGCTTCTCGAGGCCTACAGTGTTTGCTGTATAAAATATGTGAACTCCACAAAATCAATAAAATGGCAGACTGGTTTAGATAACATATACAAGCGCCTGATGTTTCATAGTTGTCTCCTGTGTGTAATTTAATCTCTTCTCTCTATTTTTATATATATAATATTTTTTTTTTTTTTCGCCTATGTCATATATAAAAGGACCAGTGGTCGAAGTGGAAATTTAGAAGTGGTGGTATGGAAACACAGAAAATAATAAAGTCATTGGGAGAAGTGACGGTATGGTTCGCAACCATGTTCCTCAAGGACCCCTAACAGTTAAAGTTTTCCAGGTCTGGCTGGAGTACAGGTGTGGGCATTAGTGACATTTGTGAGAAGAGCCACAGGTGGTGACTGTGAGGAGACCTGGAAAACATGCACTGTTAGGGGACCCTGAGAACCCCTGCTTTACATTCAGGTTCTATGAAGAGAACATAATCCATACACACTCAATCTAAGAATGTAGAAATTGTTGACTTCTACCATTTTATGATATGAAAATTGCCTTGCAACAAGACCAAAATCCCCTACTGCTTTCTATAAATTGTCTGTAACTAAATTTCCTTATTTTAGATCATACAGCTCTTAGTCAAGTTGTAGACTATGTGCTAATTGGAAATTGTGAGATGTTTTTGATATCTGCCGAAAGACAACACCATAATCTAGATTCTAGGACATAGACCAAGACGTGACATACATTCATATAGTAATCATGTCCCGCACGGATGAGGGCACTCTTTGCTGGTCATTTGTATAATAAACTGTGCAAGCTGAAGTCTATAATATTGCACTCATCAATCTCTACAGTGGCTGCCTGTATGGTCTAAGTATCAATTGTAAAATACTATTGTAGAGGATCATCAACAAGAACACAGACACAGATGTCCTAAGTAACCTCACCACCATACATAATCAGAAACTGCACTATGATGGGACTTTAAGTCAGGTTTCTAGTAACAGAACTGCCCCTTCCAGACTCCTGTGCCACAGCCTATTTACACACAGTGTGCACATCTTGAATTCTGTACTTAAATCCATTCAGGTGGCTGATATGTGTACAGTGTGTACACATGGTGGGCAGGGGCAGTGTTTAAATNGTACAGTAAGTTTACATCTGAGCACATAAGTTATTGACCACAGGGATGGTGTTGCGTATATGGGAGTCTGGATCCAGTCCAATTTTCTTCAATTTGGTTTCCCCAAAGTTACATAAGATTATTCCTTGTGTTCAAGAAATGTAAAGGGAGTCTGTAGGCATGAATAACACACAAGTCCATATGGACAGTCTATATCCCAGTGTGTTGTAGGCTTCCCTAACTTAGACATGCTTGTCAGACTGTGGATGAATTTATTGGCCAAAAGTTCAAATAATATGATGATAGACACAATTGTCTGTATGTGGTCTACCTCCTATAAGTATTACTCCTGTAACAGTCACAACTAACTTCTAAAGAGGAAAAAGGAATGTTAATGATTTGAACTTTTTCCTCTGAGGACCTAGGCACAGTCCTGAACAGAAGTTCTCCATCTCTAGTATACAGTACATATACATTCACATACAAAATACCAACATTTGCTGATTTCTAGTTCATGCATTTCATTACATGATAAATTGTCAATTGCATTATTTGATATATTTACACATAGCAAAATAAATATAAGGAAAGAATATAATACACAGAAAATGACTGCACCAACCCATAATGAATGCAGGGAATACAACTCGCTATTAAGGGTGCTACTGCATGGGTGATTACTACAAACCACAAGTATATGGGACCAGATCCTGATAGTCCTTTGTTCAGATAAGCAAATCCAGGGTTTATAATACCAAGTTCAGATTGCCACCAAAAATTTTGTAATATGAAATTCCCAGGTTTCCTAAAATTCCTGGGTTTTTGGTGGTAAGGGTTTGCCTGTAATCTGAACTGGTCTACTGGGTCCNTGAAGTCATTAGACATCAGAGGCTCCATCGGACAGTTTCCCTGGCGTAAAAAGCTGGGTTTCTGCACGGGTGGNTGGTAATACCTTATATGGTGGACCATTTGGAAACCTCCACTATTTGGACTCCCTCCCCCGTTCCAGTCTACAGGAAACTGCAAGGAGACCCCTAAGATAATCTTTCTGTGTAGGCCTGACAGTCTTTTCTCTGTTATTTCCACACCTCCCACCATGTACATATACATTTGGGGTGTAAAAAAAAAAAATAATGCTTTTTCAACAGTCTGAATTTGTTTGATAATCCTTAAAGAACAGATTAAAGTCTGGTTGACCAAAAAGATCCAGTCTTATAGGAGGGGGGGCTCCTTAGCCATCCACTTCTGGGAAACGACCCCCTGGGCCAAGCAAACCAGGGAGTACATATAAATGTAGTGGTCCAGTTATACATACCCACCAGGTTAGTACCAAACAGACAGCTGTAAGGGTCTATAGGAAACAACAGAAGCAGAGTGTTGAGATTTTACAGATCACTTCCCAGAAACAAAACACCACAAGGGCAGTCTCGGAGAAGGTGCCAAAATCTCCCAGAGTGATCACTACATTTATTTTTGACACCCACCCTCCACATTTTCACCCCCCGCCTCATCCCCACCAACCTCTGTGGGGTCAGGAAAACTCTATGGAGAATATACAAGTGAATATGTTGGAAATGAGGGGAGGAGGTAGCTCGTCTGGAAGATGCAGGGCGGATTAAAAACCAAATGGACCTGGGGCTGAACATTTTCGAGGACCCTTTGCAGTGGGTATGAACCGTGTTGTGTGAGTTGGTAAATTATATGTGGGTCTATTCATTATACTCATTAAACTGTGGCCCTCCTTTATCACACTTAGTGCATGGCGCTGTTGTGCTACTGTGCAGGAGGGTGGATGTCTCACATTTATCCTCATGCAAATTTTAATCGAAGGCCTGAAGATTGGCTGTAGTTGTGGGCCTTTTTTCAGATGGAGGCCTGGGGCTATAGTCCCATCCACCCCATTGTTAATCAGGCCCTGGGAAGATGTCACCACTCAGAGTTCTGATCCCGGGATCCTACCTTAATCCTTATGCTCCAGTTCCAGTTAAAATTTCAATGAATTAGAAGTCTGAATCATTGCCTCTACTGTAACTTGCAATACTAAACCCTTCCTACCTGAGCACAAAACCCATCAAAAGTCTGAAATCAGAGGTTTTGATTGGCCAGTTTTGCATTCTGTTCCTGTGCGAGAGCGGACGTTTTCTGGTCGCTTGGAAAACATCCTCTTGCTCGGAGTTTAGCCTTNTCTCTTTTATTTTTAATCTGTTAGGGTGGATTTACATTAATGTAAAAGTAACTTTAGCATTACTAATAGAATGTTTGGCTTGAACCTGGTAATACCTTCCTAGCTATATTGGAATATCTATTTTGTACTCTCAGGACAGTACTAAATCAAATTAAAATATTTGACATTCCTACTGTTTTAGCATCTGCCACCTCTAATGGAAGTTTATTCTTGGGAGGTAACTCCCTATTAATCATGAAGTCAGTCAGAACTCTACTGAGGAATAATGATACCTATAACACATTCCCTACACAGTGTATGACTATGAACTGCATCTGGCTGCAAAACATGCATCGTTTTAAACACTCTATGTGTTTTATGATATTTTAGTGTGTACTGAAAGTTATCTGACATAATGACTATACAATCTACACAGGTCTCTGTCTTGGGTTCCTTCTAAGAATACAAAGCTAGAATAAATAGTGCAAAGCTTATTTCATTCCCCTCCCCCAAAAATGTAACTAGAAACCATGGGAAGGTATTTTCTACACAGTTCATAAACTTCAAGTTAGGATCTAAGAAGGAATGTAAAATAGGGTTAGTGGCTCTATTCAGAGTATGCTAACAGATGTTAAATACCTACACAAAAGTACAAAATGTACAGTTAAGGTTTTTTTAAGCACTTAAACCGCGATTGATGATTCTTTTAGTGAAGATCACACAGACTCCGAACAGCTGAACCACCGAAAACACTTCTACACTTAATGAAAATACAAGTATACAAGAATTATTGCTATGACTGTAGAACAAGTACACAGGAATGGTCTTGTCACTCGGGCAACAGACAGCTCATGTTCTTGTCACAAGGGCAAGTGACATTCAGTGATGAATTGTTGACCTGCAGCAGAGAATGAAGAGCTCGCATAACAAGCCCCTCTGTGGTGTCACTACCCCCTCCCCGTCATCACTGAGCATATTTTATTCATTTCTCAGTGGCTGTCTACATTGTATGACTGATGCATGACAAAAGGTTTATTAGTAATGCTGCTATGCTTAAAACTTTAATGAAAATGCAGTTAATAAATAAGTGAATGAAATCTGGATAGGTTCATCTATTTCATTTGTTTATTAACAGGTTCTTATATAGCGCCATCAGATTACGTAGAGATTTACAATTTTACCAATCAATGGGGCGATTCAATCCCGCACGAATACGGGAAAGTGCAATGTGCGTTTTTCCCCGTCTATTATGGTGGTTTTTATATAGCGCCATCAGATTACGTAGAGATTTACCATTTTAACAATCAATGAGGCCGATTCAATCCCGCATGAATACGGGAAAGTGCAATGTGCGTTTTTTCCCGTCTCTTATGGTAGAGAAAGATCTCTATGGTAGAAAAAGATCGCTCAATGAGCCTCGAGCTAAAAAACACAACATTTTCTCCCTTACGCTGTTTGCTTAAGGTGGAAAATAACGTGCCTTAAGGATTGAATTGGCCCCAATAAGACATGACTGGGTGGTAACAGACAGAATGGGTGGGAAAGAGGGCCCTGCCCGCAAGCTTATACTCTATAGGATATTGGGGATGGATACATAGAGGTAAGTGCTATTATTATACAATGGAGCAGCCAGGTTGTATGATAAACGTGCTCACTGTTTTGTGTGATCCAGTCACACTGGATCACACAAAACACTGGCATGCAGCATGACACTCATACACCACACTGAGTCCACAGAGCTGGCACAGGCATGATAGTGTGCTGTATAGGTTACAGCATGGCACAGGAGCTTTACATTGCCTTATATGCCTTATATTAGCCCTACACATGCAGGAAACGGGGACAATAGAGACATATAGAGGAAGATCTATAGGAGCTGGGATATAGAGACCAGAGTCAATGCAATGCTATGGGGGTAATGATCCATCAGTGACATGAGTGACACAAGCCTTTCGCAGTGGTGATAGACAGACATACTGGGTTGTCGGCTTATACTCGAGTCAATAAGTTATCCCAGTTTTTTTTTAGGTGAAATTAGGAGCCTCGGCTTATATTCGAGTATATGTGGTAATAACAAAAATGATTAAAAAAAATAATAAATTAAATGAAATATATAAATAAATATTAAAATAAAGACATACCAGTTATTTGCTTCATGAAGCTGTACTTTTGCCTACAGCCTTAGATAAGGTCTCCCTGCTCAGCAAATCTCCATAGGTTGCTTAGTTTTGGAGTGATAGCGTGAAACACATTTTGCTTATAGGATTACATTGAGTACTAACAGGCAGGGCCGGCGCGC
>JABWIB010009296.1:0-11266 GCA_016617825.1 Platyplectrum ornatum | reverse complement strand
ATTCGATTGGAACAATTTATCTTATAGTGTATACCCGGCTTTAAACTTAGAAATGTAAAGTTAACATCTGAGAAAACACCATGATGAATTGCAGGGGGGGTAAAATGAATGTTAGTGTTTGCATGCAGGGAGAATACTTTCCTTGTGCTTATTGCAGGCAGATACTGTTACACTGTTATTAGATATCATCTCTCAACTGTAATACTGCCAACTGGGATCCATGGTTAGGTGGAAACCACGGCCATTACCTGCACAAAAATCTAATGGGCACCCAACTAGCCATGGTGATGCTGTAAATTCATTATGGAATAGGTTTTTGGTTCTTGTTTGGTGCTTTAGAAGTTGGTCCTATCACCATTATACTGCTCACCCTNACTATCTACATGCTCTCCGCTGCCACCTAGTGGACACGTTCTGAGCATGCAGCACTTGTGCTGCAATAAGCAGACTTTTTCCATTATAGGGTAATTTCCCTCTTTTCAGTAGTCTTGTCCCTGCTCATAGCCTGATACTGTTCCATAAAGACTGGATTTTATAACCACTGAAGATAATTGCAATACTAGCACATATAATAAGTATATAAGAGCTGTAATTACCTTTCTTTGGAAATGGTGTTCTTCGAGAGATGGGTGTATTATGGGAGAAGTTTCCCTAGAAAATGGATACACAGAATGTTGTTATATTTAATCTACCAAATACTTAATATAAGGGATATCTATTCTATTGGAGTGTACACAGCAGTGAGAATACAGCCAGNACATACCGATCTCTTGTGTACATTTCCCCAGCTCATAAACTTGTCTCTTTTTGTGTTCTTCTGTATTCTGTAAATGTACTGGTCATTGTTAGATCTGTGGGAATAAATATAGTACAAAATNAATATGCAAAAAACATATTGCATCCTGTGCCAAGCAAAACAGCATAAATGCATGCAGGGCCTGCACAATATGGTGAGCACTGCAGGGTGGCACCTTCCCCACACTATGCCAGTCTCAGCTTTCCAGGCACTGCTGTACCACTACCAGTNATAGCAACATCAGAGCAAAACCTCAAAAGTCCAGCATGGAGATCACTAGGATGAAGTGTGTATTGCATGGCAGCTACAAGAAGCAGTATAAGGTGTATTGTATGGCATTTAGAAAGACTGCAGTGATTTTATTGTGGTTACAATTATTTTTGTATTTAATGAAGCGTACCTCAATCAATAGGATAAAGTCGGTATTGTATGGTCAGTTATATTTCAGAATGAATTATGATAGTCTGATTAATTATGATCTACTGAAAGCGTGGGTAAGAGAATATAAAGCAGAAGGGTGCAAATTTATGAATAGTCCCATGTGTCTGTCATCTTTTATATAGAAAAAAACTGCGTAGTAATGCTTCGCGAACCAGACACTGGAATTGCTTAGCTAAGTTTCTGAAGGCCTATTCCCCTCCTTCTCCCTATGGGGGGAAGACCAGTCTCCGCATACAGAGAGGAATCCAGAATTCACTGAGAACCTTNAGACTATCTGCAATGCAGGCAATAGACTCACTTGTTGATGGATGTCATCATTCCGGGGGTGATATGTTCACACTGAGGGGTATACGCCAGGGGATAGACAGAAGATGAAGGNGTGACTGGGGGTGGCTGAGCCAGGTCAAAGACATCATCCTCCTCACCANCTCTCAATGCTGGCAGCTAAGTGAACACAATGAGAACCACGTGAACCGGAGTTCAGAACGACAATGTATTGTTGTAGAACAGCTGAGGACTGGTGGTGACAGTACCGGACTGGTGTCCACCGCATCTTACCATTACTTTCTTGTTTTGGAATGGGGACGCACTGAACACATCATCATGGTCGTCCTTCTGCATCTGGTCTAGGAATTCCCGCATCTGCTGCTTTCTTTTTAGTGTTCCCACTTTGGCTGTGATCTTTACATTCTCCTTCTCCTTACTCGTGACTGGGACAAAATAAAAACATTTCATTACCCGGATGCTGCAGCTGAGAGTCAAAACAACATCATTAATATGCGCTATAACTTTCTAGTAATGGCACACACTGACATCTAGTGGACTGCATCATGTACTGCACTACTTCTCTAAACAATGCACTCCTGCTGTTTATATTATTACCCTCTGGCTTCTTTTTCTTGCCAGCAGATGACTTCTTCTTGGGTTGTGTTTTTGTCTGTAACTCCAGAAATTTCTCCTGGCACTGCTCTGCCGATCGGCTTCCTACCGCCATAGCAACGTCCTGCCAAAATTCCCGCTTATGCTTGGGTAATGAGGATACAGCCCTGTAATGGCACAGAACTAGTTCATACACATACAGTATAAGAATGTATTGATTTCTTCACATTCTTCATGATAACTATGCAATGAACAGAACATAAATCAGAAAAAAAAACGTAACAAATGTCTATGTCACATTAGTACAAACAGACCCTCATTTTGCAAGCCAACACATAACAATCTGTGTGATGGAGTGCAGAGGCCCCCCCGGCGAACACAAGGATGTCTGGACACAGCAGAGATCTGCACTGGATCAGTATCCACTCCTTTGTTAGCCTCAGTAATGCCGTGACACTGGCACATTTCCCAACAAAATGCCACCTATAAAACATTGGTTTTAGATCTCTAGATCTTCTTATTTGGAGAATGTATTTTTAACATGGAGCAGAGATGCTGATACAGAAACGTTACTGCTGTCTGCTCAGACTCTCTCTCCTCAGTGAGTGCAGCCATTGTTCTGATACGATACGATCGGGAATCATAATCATCCTTAGTTGTGAACCAAACTAAAAGACCAAAGTTCATACTCACGTGTAAAGTCTCTTCACTTCCTTCTCTGTCCATTCCTCCTCAATATTATACATAGAAAATAGGTCAAAGGGTGACCGAGTCTTGGTCTTGGAATTGAGACTTGATTTTAAAGCCAGGCTGCTCTTGGACGCCTGGGGAGGTCTTCTAGCCTCCTCTTCAGAATCGCTGGATTCATCAAGAGGCTTTAGGTTCCTCTTTTGGGTTTTCGCTATCGGTTGAACGTCGGCAANGTTTTGGTTGTTACTCCTCTTAGGATTAACTCTTTGTTTCTTGAAACCTTTACCAGATTGCTGTTCTACAGGAGGAGAGCGATTTCTACTTTGTTTCTTCCGAGAACTTAAATCTTTGGTCTTGGGATGTGTCTCAGAACTGCTCCCACTCTCAGACACTTGTGCACGTTTCTGAGTCTTTTTAACATTCAATGTTTTATTAATTTCGACCTGTTCCTGATCTTCATCACTGATACCATCTTCAGAATCTGATGAGGAACTTTGTTCTTCCGCAGAGATCAGAGGCAACGTCTTACGTTTTTTCGGATTAGATTTGGTTGACTTCTTTGCCAGGACATTCTGTTCTGTAGAATCGTTTCTTGGACCACGCTCCACTTCGGCATGTTTTTTTAATATAGATGGCCGTTTCTCTCTTCCCAAAGAGTCATCACTTTTCTTGTCNTGAATCACTTTTCGGGCCTTATTCGTGGACACTCCCTTATCTTCTGCGTTATGAGAGCTAGACATATTTATCTGTGGCTGACCGGCAAGACTTGAACTTCTTTCGTCGCGTAGGGCAGAATCTTTCTTCCTATTAGAAGTCTTTTTAATACACAACTTCCTTTGATTGGTTTCTTCTTCTGAATCAACACATTCTATATGATCATGACGTTGTTTAGCGTGGCTCACTTTCTTTTTCCTGCCTGACGCAGGATCATGAAGTGTTCCTTTCCTCTGAGAGTTACTTGTCTGCCTCGGCTTCTCTTCTGAAGCCATTTCTTCCTCTGAATCCTGAACTTCTTCTTCTTCCCTTAGTGGTTGTGTCTTTGTAGAAGTGGCATGTTCATTAAGTGTTCCTTTCTTTCTAGATCGACTTTGCTGCCGCTGTCTCTTTCTTGGAATAATTTCTCCCTCGGAATCAAAAGAATCTTCTTCATAACTCTGTGGTTGTGTACCACGAGATGGTTGTCTACGTGAACCTACGACAGGTGGTTTCTTCTGAATGCTTCTCAATTTCCTTGTCTTGGAACTTTTATTTTCCTTTCCATCAGTCTCTTCCCCATTCCTCTGAGCAGAATTAGGATTTTGCCTCCAGTCTTTGATGGGATCAGGAGACTCTTCCCCTGAATCACTGTCCTCTTCTGAACCCCTCAATGCTGGGGCAGAGCGGGTCTGTTTTCGCGCCTTACTTAGGGCAGNGGTGGAAAGCGTTGCTTTCTTTTGAGACCTGGTTTGGCGTTTGGAGACCTTTTCTGAATGATTTTCCTCTGCAGGGGTCTTAGGAGCTATCGGACGATTGGGAAGCTTTGCAGGAGGTGGTCTCTTTTTGGATTCATGGCTACCTTTCGCCGTGTTCTTTGCTTTCAGTTTAGCACTTTTNTTTTGTGGTTTATTTTTAAGGATCAATCTTGGATTATTTATAACAAGCAAATTAGGTGTGTCATCATCCACAGAGGAACTGCTGTCACTGTCATTACTGTCAGAATCCATCTCGTGCTCTTCTAACACCCTGATGGCGAGTTTAGAGGCAGCTGGACCAGCNGTCCTTTTACTTGCAATCCTTTTCTCCTCCAGATCTGGGTTTTCACTCTCAAACACGCTGTCGTCTGTAGAAACATCCTTATCACCTTGCCGGGGAGGTTTCAGATAGGTTTTTTTNGGATCGTGTATGGGTGTAATAATGAATTCAGGATCCGAATCCTGTTCGTTTTCACTACATTCCTCTATGATGTTTATTAGAAGACTCTTCGGTCTGCTCTGGATATCCTGGGATTTCTGGCCCATCACATAAGGCATTTGTTTTGGAGCTAAAGTGGAATGAAGACAAAGATAGGTAAATGTACAAGAGAAATGTCCATGACTGGTAAATGACTAAAGAATAAATGGGTCTTTGACATACATTTCTCCCAGGATGAACAGATACGTAGACACTATAGTAACCATGGGCTGGAAACTGCATAGACGTAGTTTATATATGACAAAGCATGCTGGGACGTGTAGTTTGACAGCATTTGGAGAACCACACTTTGTGGTTCTGTCATTTGTTTTCTTCTATTAGTGAAAGTGTAATCCACCATTTGTTGAGCCACTAGTACAGAAAGTAAAGTATTTTTTTTCAATCCAGTCAGTTACTTTAAAAGTAATATTTTTTATTTTACCCAAATTACCTGAATTTTTATAGTTACTTTAAAAGTAATATTATTTATTTTACCCAAATTACCTGAATTTGGCATTAAGTTATACTCTGCATTAAAGTAATACTGTGTTGGAAAGTTTCATTATTTGAATGTGTTCTAGGACTGTACTGGTTGGGAAAGAGTTTCACCCCTGTATATAAGCCTGGCTTACACATCACTGATGACTTTCCCAGACCAGCCTTCAGTTTAGTATCCGAGGATATGGCCTGTGCAGTCTTTATACTTCCGGTCCTTTCACGTCCCTGTCGTGGCCTCTTCCCCTCGGATTCCCTTTCTGATACACTGGAGTCTGTCAGAATGGATCCATTGCAGTAAACTTGATTTTGCAGACACTTCATTTTGAGTTGCTTTTTGGAGTGCATGGGGGTGAGGCGCACCCGGGGGGATGTGTTGGGTTGTTTGGCTAAAATGAATAAAAACATCAGATGTGATACGGANGTACACATACATGAACAAGTATAACTTACTAAATGAGAGCAATACAACCACATCCATAAGTAGCACAGGGAAGAGAAACAAGGGAGTGCTGGGATCTATTAGAAATATTACACAGGGGCAAATACAACAATATAGGGATTGAGTAAATGATCTGGTAACCAAGTAAAGGCTCCAATCCAATATTTATTTTACTCTCAGCCCAAAGATACATGATGGATGTGGTTCATCACTATGAATAGCCCTGCTCTGACCAAGTAATTAAACTACCACAAACAACCCAGGCCAATGCCACAGCGCCAAAGCTTTAGCGCCGGCAGGTGTTTATTTTATTTATATATATCTATATATATCTATATATCAACCTAACCCCAACCCCCCCCCTACCCCACAGTCTAATCCCAACCCTCACTTCACCACAACCTAACCCCAACCATAACCTACCTACAGCCTCACCTCAAGCCTCCCTTCCCTTCATTCTAATCCCAGCCCTCCCCTCCATGAAACCCAACCACCTAACCCCCTCCCCCCAATCACCTCGCTGCAGCCTAATTCCAACCCTCCCTTCACCATAGCCTAACCCCAGCGTCTGTGTATGTCCTTCATCTGAATACAATTTTCTAAATGCTGAACATTTCAAAAACGAAAAAGGTGCCATTTCAGTAATGCATGAATGCAGGCAGTCACTCACCATCTCCATTCCCTCCTCTTGTGCTGGAAGCAGATTTCTTTGGGGTTGTTTTCTTTTTATACATGCTGCCAGAGTTGGATTTTGTGTTTCTTTTAGGTTTTCTTTTAACCCTTTCCTTTGAATAAAGAGGCAAAGACATATATTGGCACAGGATGCCGAGGTTTCAGGTGCACTGCACTCACCGATGCTGTTAGCTGCTATTACAGGATGAATTGAGTACTCACCAGAGCTTCGCTCAGAGGATCTTTCTCCACTCTTATGATGTTGGCGTTCCTCAGACAATCTACTGATAACCGTTCTCCACACCAGAACTTGAGGACAGGCTTTATCTGTCGGCCACTGCGGCTAATTCCAGACACGGAAGAGGAGTCTGTGAAGAGAACCAATCAGACAGATACCGATATAAAGCACTCCTTTATAGTGTGATAGGCAGCAGTACTCTCTATGGCAAATCATCTTGTGATAGAGAAATAAAGCGCACGGGACATACCAGCAATGGATGCACAGCTTGTAGATTTGCTTTTCTGCCTTTTAGCTTTGGAGGCCTTGTCGCGCACAGGTTTCTGGGCATTGGACACAGCTGTGGTTGTGGCCTTCTCCTTCCTTTGTATACNATGGTTGCCTGGGTCAGTGTTACTGGGAACAGGTGGGGCGTCTATTCTTTTATCTTCTGGGATGGGATTGATCTTGGTGAAATTGGCAGGCGGATTAAAGCTCTTCATTTCTGCTTCATATCTACATTGTACAGATCAGAGGTTACATCAGTACATTCTGCATGATCACTTTACCTCCATTGAATATTAATGGTGGAACAGGTTGGACCTTCACNTCTTGCTGTGGTGGAGAAGAAGGCGTGATACCCAGTATCCAGATTACCATCAACTAGCGCTCAGTTTCCTATTGCATACTAGATAATGTCAGCTAGAATCTGGTTGGTTCATATGGGCATTTTTCATTGCCACAATTTAGTGAATAAGGGCCATGGGCCTTAATATTTTGTTACTAATATTTGCTAATTGAAAACTAGTTTAATGTATTGTGTTTAATTGTATTATTGGAGACCTGGTATTTGATCGGCGAGTAATTTCGCTTGATTATTGTGTAATTTTCAAGTAGATAATGGCCTAAGTCATTAACATTAACAAGAACCAGAACACAAATACAGCAGTTATATCATGGGCATCTCTACAGCTTGTTCATGAAGTTACCTGTCTGAAGCCTTACAGAAATACCGGACATAGTTCATCCAATCCAGAGGGAAACCCTGATTGAACTTCTCTACTAGCCACAAGGGGTGACCTGATAAGACAAAACATCCATTTACAACAATGCTCCAAACACTGGTCCGTTCACCTGTTTCTCAGACATACCTGCTGCACACATGTTGGCCGTGTCTGGCTCTCCTTGCAATTCATACACGCGGCCGGATACTGTTCTTACTTGTCTACTATGGATCCGCTCCACAATGATGTTACTGTGCCAGTAAATATTGGAGTCCCTGCAAGATTCAATGAAGGAANCCATAATTGCCAGTCAGTGATTTGCTTTTGTTATGCATTTAATATGCATGAACTACAATGTATTGACAGAAATCTAATACCAAAAATAACAACTCCCTTCCCACCCCACAGAAAGATGCTGCACTCCACCGAAAGGTTACATTACCAGCTAGTGAAATGAGACTATTAAACCCCTAGCAGCCCAAAGTCTATATTTACTAAACTGCGCAATGGAAAAGTGGAGATGTTGGCCATAGCAACCAATCAGATTCTAGCGGACATTCTCTACTATGTTATAGGAAACAGAGCTACTATCTGATTGGTTGCTATGGACANCTGCACTGCTTCAAGAGTAAAATTTATAGTTTTATATTTATTATTAATGGGAAATGTACAAATCCTTCACTCATGAACACAGCAGACATCCAGAAACAAGGTCACGTAAAGGCGGACTTACCTACGTATTCCTTCTACGCATATTCCCAGGGGATCCACGCCTTTCACGAGCCACTCATATAGTGCAACCTTCTTCTACAACCAAGCAGAGCCAAAGACATCATATATTAAAGGTTAATTACAGCCAACCACAATCAGAATTACATACAGAGCACAGATGATCTCATACCGTGTCCTCAGCAGGCAGCTTGTGGTCTTCATTGGGCATCTTCCGCTTTGTCCCTGCCCTCTTTGATTGTACCGGTTTGTTCTAGAGACACATAAAGACTCACATTATTTTGCAGTGATAGTCTCAGATCCAACTATATACTTTGAGGAGAGAAGAGGCAGCTAATCATAAAACCTGCCCTGCAGTTCAGGAGGAGGAATTAGACCCCTTGGCTGACTGCTATAGAAAAGGAGACAGGTAAGTATCACATAATGACCACTGGATTATACAGATTATCTCATACCTCATCTTTTAAAGGTTNCTTGACGTCTTTTCTCTCCGTCTTCGAAGGCAAAGATTCTATCTAATAAATGAATGAAGAAATGAAGACACACTGCATAGGCATTATAATAAAAGGTTTTGTGTTAATCACAAAATGCTGCTAATGCGGTGAAAGAGAGAGAGAGAGAGAGAGAGAGAGAGAGAGAGAGAAAAGTGGTGATACAGTAGATTAGTACTGGAAAACATGGTTTACTTCATTCCTCCTCGGCAGCATTAACCAACAGGTTTGTCTTTCACCTCAATGAACCAGGGCAAAAAAATAAGGTAAAACATGACACACTGAGGTATATAAGCAGCAGCCCTTCATTCCTCATATTGGACATAAACTCCTAAGCAGTATCGTACATGTAATGCATAAACATAACGTGATCACGGGTACACACACAAACCCTTTGCACAACAACNACCACAGCCAAAATGAGGTGAAAGGCCTTCAAGCAATCTCTGCATGGTATCTACAGATGATGTCTTATATCTGCCATCTCTGCAGCGGATTCTTGGTTTCTAGTCATTCCCAGATACNTTATTCCTTGGAAAGGTAACAATAGAATTATCTTTATGCTTTGTTAAGGCCTAACAGTNTGCAAATGACCTTGACTCATCACCCAAAGACGTCATTATTACATGTCATTCAGATCGATGAGGTCCATGGGAATATGCTACCAGTATGTAAATGTACTGGGCCTGTCTGAAGTGGTCTCACTGCAGCCGCTGAAAGTCCACTCAGTCAAAAGGTTTATTATTATTATTTTGCACAAAACCCCGGGTTGTGAGTGTTTCCTCAGCATACATAGGGTCGCTCTCGGGGATAAAGAGGAGGCTTAATGATGTTGGAGGCGCTAATTGTCCCTGATGCCATCTTATATGCCCTCATGCCAGGTAGCGACAGCTAAAATACAACAGTGGCACCCCATGATGAGGTGAGGGACACCATGTGAGGCATGTCTCTCACATTCTCCACCACTGTGCTCCTCTGAGGTGCGGAGTGGAGAGCTTTAGAAATACACGATTAGAACAATTAGAAAACGATTAACCCATTGGTTTATGCTGTCAGGCAGAAGGCAACATACCTGGACATTAGTGGGCAGCTCGTGGGTGTTAGTGGGCAGCTCGTGGGCGTTAGTCTCACTATTTGAAGGCAACGGATCTTTCTAGAAACACATTAATACCATTACAATAAAAATGAGCTATTCTAATAATGTTTTGTGACAAAGAAGAACACACAGTTGAGAGGGTGGAGGTAGGGAGGGAAATACAGAGGTAAAGGAAGATGTAGGTACCACAGGCATGAAAAAGGAGGAGGTGGGGACACAGGACACTACAAAGCAGGAGAGGAGCCACCTAGAACCCGGAAAAGGAGGAGACCCTGCAGGCACAGAGACACCAGTGGACTGTTACAGTGCAGAGGGTGGGAATGACAGGGGTTTTGTATGCATTCTTCTACCATGTTAGAAAGCGTGCCCAGCCACACTATGCTGGTAAACTCACAGGTGTAGAAGCAGCTGCCGGAGGCTTCGGCCTTTGCTTGCGGGGTATGGTTATCTTTGGGGACAGTTGCATAAGTTCACAGAGCTCTTTAAAGTGATCCACAAAAGGCTCTTCTGGTGGACAGTCTGGAGACGTTCTATTTCTGTTATTGTACGCCATCGCCAAGAGCGAATTCTCCTCTGTCCTGCTGCGTTCAATGCACGGGGTCTTCTTCTTACATGACTCTGAGACAAATACAGAATGAATTGCATTATGTGCATATGACAAAGCAAACTGTGCTTCTATATACATATTGCTTAAGTGCTATTGGGGGACTATTAGAGAAGATATCTTATATTAACCCTTGCATTCCGATCCTGAGCGCTACTANTACACAGTACAATGTAATTGGTTAAACCAGTCACATGACTCGTTCTGATGTAGATGAAATCACAAAAACTCTGTGGTGCCTCTTTTTCCTGATCATGTCAGAAAACCAAACGTAACTCATTATATACATTGGATGCCACTTGCTTNACACTGACTGTACCACAAGTCATATGTTTAAATAGATGTCTATTTTACATTCAGCAGCGGACAAGCAATCAGACTCTGTNCTTAATGCTTGGTGCACATGAGAAAGAATATTATGTCAATCGCACAAAAAACTGTGTGTACTCTCCAGAGATGCTGCAGGATGGTGTCTCACAGTCTGTTGATCGCTTCGATTTTTAGGAGCTCCTAATATTTCTGTGCAGTGATGTCTCAATGTACTGACACACGATCCTCAGAGCAACGATTCCCATGTATATAATTGCAGTCTATTACTGTAGCAAAGGATTCTGGGATTGGTTACACACAGGGACCTCATGCAGCTGCAGATCCTTAGTAGAGATCTTTCAGATTAACTGATAATCTGCAACATGTAATACTCCTTCTGATGTGCACCCTGATGCAGTCGGTTGCACAGTTCATCAGTCCCCAGGGGCTGCATTTGCTTCCAGCAGCATAG
>JABWIB010009294.1:7497-21170 GCA_016617825.1 Platyplectrum ornatum | reverse complement strand
CTCTCAGTTTCATTTTACACACTGGAAAATGTGAACTCAAATCTGATTGGTTGCCATGGGCAACTTCCCCAAATTCGAATTTCACTGCAATCTCCCTGCTTNGTAAATATACCCCAATCTCTTTACAATTGGATGATTCCTCACAATTGGATGATTTAACCAAGAATTTTGCCACAGATAGGTTGCAGTATTAAATAAATGTTCCATGGACATCATTTTATTCATTGAAGAGGAGACCTCCACAGTATTGGCACAGGGGAAAGAAGATATCTCAGATTTTGACCGCAGACATAAGAAAACACTTTTGGCAGACACTGTTGTCGATTGGTATGGTAAATTAAAATTACAGGTTGACAGATATCAGCAACAAAATTTAAACATGAGAAGCTTCATAAAGTCAGCCGTGATTACTAAGAAAATAGAGTATATCCCTGGCTCCATGGGGGGGGGGAGGAATCACAGTTGCAGAGGCAGAGACAATGTTTTAGACAGGGTGGGCTTGAGGCTAATTAGGGGAGTTTTAGAGATGAGAGTCCTTGAGTTTCATTTTACATAATAGAGAATGTGAGTTCGAATGTGATTGGTTGCTATGGGCAACATCCCCACTTTTCAATCTCCCTGCTTAGTAAATTAAGGCCATGGTGTCGAAAAGCAGCAGAAATATCTGGTTTACAGAAGGGATTTTCATTTGGTCCAACAGTGGAACATGATCCATTCAAGTGGAAAATTGATCATTACAGGTTGTTCAGGCAATTGAAGCTAAACGAGTTTTTTCAAAATAAACAGGAACAATTATCTTATATATGTATGATATGTTTAAATTTAAATCTTCATTTGACCCTCAAACATATAATCCATCCTTGAAAAGTTTGGAGGTTGCTAGAAGATGCAGTAAATAAAAGTGTGCAAGCCTTACCCTTTGTCTAGGTATTAGGATATCATTGTGGAGCAATCGGCATATAAACATACATCATACATACAAGGTTTGTGGCTTGCATATATTGGTAAAACCAGACTGATGTTCAGAGAGTTCTTCTGCTTCCATCATGGTGCGATTAGATCGGCTATCAACCAAGGAAAAGCTGAGAAGTCTGTGGCTAAACATTTTTGAACCAGCGTCATGCTTTAAAAGATTTGAAATGTAAAGTGATCGACCATGTCTGTGAGGAGCGTCACTTATGTGCTGCAGCCCTGGATACAGTTCCTGCATCTTTTCTGACACAGCCACTGGACTTCCTGTTGGTTGCAAGGGGCCTGCACATCATCCCTGTCGTCTGTACCATACTTGCCTTTGGAGCCTCAGAGAACACCGTGCCATTGGATGCGCCACTTATTTGTCCCTGGCTTTAGAGGTCCGGCTGTTACATCACCCCCTTTGCCTCCTATACTTTCTTTTTATTGACAGCCTGTGCCCTTGGATACCAACATTTGATATCAGCTAACTGTCGCTAGTTCTTGTCAATTTAACTTTCCAGAGGGTATTGATGATTTGTATCCTTGGTGGCTGCTTCCTGGTTTTGCTGCTATTTCTTATCTACTTCACTATGGCATTGGCCTGATATCCCGGCTGGGTGTCTGACGGCCTATTCCCCTTGGATACCACATTCTGCGTTGGAGCTCTCACAGTTGGCTGCTCTGTTCATTGGGCCCTTGGATACTACATTTAGCTACTGGTTGACCATCTGCTATTGGACTTCCTCCATATTTCATTGTGCCAGTGCACTGCTGCCCTGGATTGCTTAACTCCACCTGCTGCCGCTTCCTGCACCTGTCCCCCGGCATGGAGTATTTAGGGTGCTGGTCCTGTACTCTGATGCACCGAGTATCACGTTGTTCCGAGTCTGCAACCTTGATACCCGCAGAAATTCTTCTTCTGGTATACTATGGTATTAAGCTTCACCATAATCTGTCCACCATGTACCGTTTTTCACTCTGCCATAAGTGATATGACATATGAGCTAGAGGGTTGGCGGCATCTTCCTCTCTCCTTGGGCAAGGTCAGCCTTCTCAAAATGGTTATGTTTTACAGATTGATGTATTTACCTTTTTTTCTTACTCACAGCGACGTTCATGCAATTNATACATTGTTTCACAAATTCATCTGGAAGGACTGGGCTCCCCGAATTAGCCTTTGTCTGGGGTAAAGGAATAAATCTACCTAATATTCAGTGGTATAATAAGGCTGCTATCCTACGCTATTTGAGGGATTGGTTGCAGGACTCGGGTGTATATGCTAACTGTGTGTTGATAACTGCGTGTTGGAGGGTTTCAGGAGGGTGGGGTGACTTTTCCTTTTGATCAGTGGAGACGTTTGGGGTTTGGGTCCATTGGGTATTTGGTTTACAGGAGAACGCACCATCCACTTACGTATGCCCAGGCAAGAGACAAATTTCCGATCTTGGGATGGTACCCCTTGGCTTTCCTGCAGGCCCAAAATTATTTAGCTAGAACTATACACCATCTCAAGGACTTGGATTGGCATAATCCCCTGGATCACAATACATTATCATTTTTTGAGGCAGGACCTGGATCTCAACATTGTACAGACTGGTGGGAGAAGGATGCTAATGATGGTTAGCGATGTGACCAAAAAAAAAACATTTTGCATTGGTGGATCATCACTGAACTGCCTATCATGGACAAATTATTCTTTCTTTTATGTATGGATTGGATTGATGCCCAATTGGAGGTGAAGGTGGGCGGTTTCTTTGCCTGTTGGGAATCATATATCTTGTAACTTGCGCCCGCGATATGTAGGAAAATAATCCTTACCTTCGTGAGAATGGTACCTGCTTAGGGAACATGTTGGTAACCCTCCAGTGGATTTATCCAATTACGCATTTATAACCCATGATTGGCAGCACCTACCTGCTGTTCTGTTTTGCTGGTTATGTAGCCTATTTATGTTCAGTAAATCCCCCTGCACCCTATATGATGGGTTGTTATTACTGGGTTGTAAGCAATATATCACTGTACTCTGCAATGTTGTTTATGATATGTGATTAAGATATTATTAAAATTTTTGTTGAAAAAAAAACTGGGGATGTTGTCCATAGCAACCAGATCAGATTTGAGCTCATTCTCCAGTATGCAAACTGAAACTGAGAGCTTGAATCTGATTGGTTTATATGGGCAACATCCCTACTTTCCAATCTCCCTGAAATTCCCCTGCTTAGTAAATTTAGACCTGTAAGTTATTCACTATGCATGGTACTATGCATTGCCTTATAAATAAATGTTAATAATAATATTAATAATAAAGTTCAAATCCCGGATAGGACCTTATCTGCAGAGGCGGCCCTAGGCATAGGCCGTATAGGCCAAGAACTCAGGTGACCATAGGGGCCCGCGTCTGAATATAGTTCAATAACAAAATAAATGAACAATTAGAACATGATGCATTCACACAAGGTCCATAACATTTAGCACAAAGTATAAATGTATAAACTTACAATCAGGCAATGCACATTTCATTGACAACAGTAACAAGAGTCAAAAATAAAACCGTCATGTTTATCACATCAATGCTGTGCCTATGAATACTATGTTACAAGCTGTACACAATAACCACACTCACCCTCCACCCACCTCTCCAGGGGAGCAGACTCCTGACCTGGAAAAGGACCTATGTAACTCAGATCATCCCTCTAATCCACAAGAATCACATGCAGTTTATACATTAACAACGTTTTACTTATTGTTCTTTACTTTCCTCTCAGTGTGTTGAATTCACACAGGCTACATGAGCTGCCATACAGAGCATCTAAATCAGAGGGCAACATGCTGCTTACATCATATTGCACGGATGAGAGTAAATAAACAATTTTTTTTTTCACACAAAGTCCCATAAATGAGTCAGTATCTATAACTGTTTCATTAAATGTTTACATTTTTCATTGTAGGAACTATAATTCATCTCTTCTGAGACAAGAAATAGGGACCACTAAAGGCGATTGTCAGAGAGCTCACCTCTTTTTCTATGCACGTTAAATGCAGTAAATATATACAGTTTCAACTACTTAAGTACTTATATTGAATGTTTGAAATATTTTGCATAAATGTATGGATTCCTTAGGTTTCTTAGGTTATCAAGAGGAATATCATGCACTCAAATTTGTAAAAAGTGCAGATTTTTATGTGGGCTGTAAAAAGGATGTCAATATGAAGCAATGCAAGCATATCGTGTGGCAGTAATCACCCTGTCACATTCCTTTTCTGCATGTGGGATGTTCACACTTCCAACTCAGAGTACCACACTCGTGTCTGTACTTTATCTGAACACTGTGCTAATGTAGTTATCAAATAAACTAGAAGTCCATGTCCAGTAGTCAAAAAAGTAAATATATGTTACCCAATGTGTTAATAAGAAATAATTTTTTAACACGCTCAGTTTCAAATGTCTCAGAGCACAATACTGGGTGGGTATTTGATAGCAGATCCCTGCTGTATCCTTGCATCCATGTGAATACTTAGGAAACCACATCCATCACTCACAAGGACTTAAACAGCAGAAACCTTTCTGATCCATTAGTACTTCAAATGGTAACGCCAACTTGCTAGCATGTCTTATGGGATTCCATGTTACTACTCTGTGAAGGTTTCCTTCACATTCGTCATTCAAAATTAGCAGTGCCCCTTTAGGGCCAAACTTGTGCGGTTGCTATCTGGTCTAATAGCTAACTTTTTCAATAATAATAACAACTATGATTTGGAATCTTTGCATAGAAAGCTATGGAAACAAACAACCAACAATGAAACTTCTTATATAGATTTGAATATATAATTATGGAGATCTTACCATATTGAGTGTCTGGAAGAGATTTCAGAAGTTAGGCAGAGAGTATTAGTACTTAGTTAGTCTGACATTCTCACAACTGAAAAGTTATTGTATGATACATTTCTGCTACACCACACTACACACCACTGTTTAATAATTCAGTATGAAAAATAAAAAAAATCAAGGGAAAGATAGAAAACAAGTGAAAAAAAGTTGTGTAAGATCACCCATTTAGCCAGACCTCATAAAGTAAACAGATCTTAATAGACAATAACAATGATATCCTCCAGTATCTAGAGCTTCACTCCTGTGAATACACTTACAGTGTGTTTTATTTCCTGAAAGGTAGTCACAAGCCGTAGCTTCATTTAATGATCACAATTTCTCGGGCTGGACCCTGCTTCCTACGCACCCGCAAGGCAATGTGGGCATGTGGGGAAGNGAACTCCTCTCTCTTGGTTGGAAAAGTCAGTTAAGCTTGGTGAATTGCTGCATACCGAATCTTTTTCCCTTATAACTGTGATGCATTTGTTTGTGTGCGTAAGTTCGTTTGTCAGCATAAAAAAAGTACTTCCATTATATTAACAGAAATGCAAAGTCAATGAATGTCAATGACAGTGGACACTGTTCATATATTAAGAAACTCCATCCCTCACTTTCAAAATATGCATTGAAAAAGACACTGTTAAAGATGATGACTAAGATGGCTGAAAGTAAAGAGATGCTGAACTCTAGCAAAAGTCATAGAAAGCAAGTGCATCCTGAGTGGTCTACACTAGACTGTGCATCTGATTAATGAAAGACTCTGAGTTTCTGGTAGATGATCAACTTAATTACCGTGTGTGAATTATGCAGCACTGCAGTGAATACAATACACTTTTCATTTCAATCATGTAAAACTTTTTGTCCTAAGCTTACACTTCTGTCTGATACATTGGACATTTTGAATTGGATCCTGATGGCGGAAAACATGTGGTACAGAAAACAAATGCAGAATATTGTGTGTATACACACTCTGGACTAAATATACTAAGCAGGGAGATTGCAGGGGAATTGAAAAGTGGGGATGTTGCCCATAGCAACCAATCAGATTCAAGCTCACATTCTCCAGCATGTAAAATGAAACTGAGAGCTTGAAATTATTTTGAAATTAAATGGGTTAAAATTGATTTTCATAATTTTTTATGAAGGGACATATTCAATACTTTTGGTTGTAGCACAAACAGATTAAAAAAAGCTTGTTTAAACTGTAATTTAGCGTCGAATGCAGATATATAATCTCTCAACTATTAATTTCTGTAATTTCAAAAATTTCCTCCATAGCATTTAAGCATGCTCATACTCCCAGTTATGGACAAATCCAGTCTACATCAAACCTTTGTGGCAAAAATATGATCATAGTTGGTTTAAGGATGTTTGTGGTCATTGTTTTACTGAGGGGTAATGTGAACCATTACAGATCCAGATTCAAGACCTACAGTATGCATTTAAAGACTGATCAATTAATTATTGCATAGTAAGCATATAATACGCACGTAATGGCTGCATTGAACAACAGTGGGAGATTCATATAAATTAAACTAACTTACTAACTAACTTAAAAGGTTTGTTTCTGTAGGGCCCTGATGGCTAACCTATGACACGCGTGTCACTCGTGACACGACAAGGCAGTTAGACTGATAGCCTGTTGATGTGGAAAACCTGCACATTTAGAGGCTGCCATTTGATTAACTGTGCTCTGTTCCAATCCCTGCATGGAGATGTGGTGTCACTGCTGGCGCGATGGCTCCAAAGAACCAGTTGCCCTATACTAAGGCTTGGTTTGGAGTCAGAGGGCGGGATGTACTTCTCTTCGGCTCTGGACTGGGGTTTGTGGGTTACCCCTGTCTGTGCTTTGGGGTCATCAACCTCCCTGTACCTATATACTCAGGAAGCCATGCTGCCTTACTGTGCCTGGACGGCTCCCTGACCTCATGGCCATTAGAAATGCTTGCTGTCTCCCAGAGCCCTGGAACAGGGAATACATACCAGGGAACTGGACTGCTAGAAATCTGACAGACAACACAAAAAGGGGCAAAAACAAAAAAAATCCACAAAAAGCAAACAAAAAACTAAAAAAAACCCCAAAACAAAGAAAAGAAACACACTGACAGCTGAAGATAGCAGCGCTTGCTTGGCCCTGAAGTGCACTAAATACAACCCNGCAAATGCAATTCAGCAACAGATGAGTCACTAAAGTAAATCTTTAATAGTTTTTTTGCATTCTGAACTAATAAATATATTAAAAATATATATCTTTGTTGGGGCTGCAAATATGACCAAATTACTGATATTTCTTGAAGTGACACACAACCCGAGGAAGACTATGCTTTTATCCGATTTTTGACACAACAAGCTGAAAAGGTTAGCCATCACTGCTGTAGGGTATAGCCATAATCACAATTGTAGACTATAGTGGAAACACCAGTCTTCCTTCCCTATACATATGGAATAAATTTGCTATAGTAAAATAACTAACTCAGAAGAATAGCTTTATGTCTGAGACATCTGATAACATAATTGAGGGATCGCTAGTGCCTATTATATTCTAGACTGTAGCCTATGTATTTTGCTTAACTCTGTGTGAGAATATAAGGCTGAATACATTATTCCTTATCCAGCTTGATCTAAGTAATGCTTATTGTTCTTGTTAACAATACAAGTATACAAGTTTGGGGAGAAATATTTAAATCGTACATTAATAAAATAAATCCTCTATATAAAAGGTGCTTTAGAACTATAGGTTTAGCATTGAGAACCATGTTACGTCTTTGTAATATAATAATATGTAATTGAATATGCCACTGTGCCTATGATTAACTTTTCTCCTCGACATTGCTTTTGAATAGCTGTCTAGAGTATCAACAAGTGCAACAATCCATTTGTATATATTTCTTAAATAACCATGTATATATAACGGAATAAAGTTATACTGATATGGTATACTGTGCTAGTTGACATATATTTGCAAGAATCAGAAATACAACAATGATTGTTAAATATGAACATATAACATTACACTTATTTATCTTTCAACTGACAAACAGCTCTAAAAAAACAATTTAAAACGCAGATTTCTGTGCATAGGAATGTACCAGGGAAGAAAGCCTGATTCCATTAAAAAAGATGAAAATAGTATTAAAGTCATAAAAAATCTGCAGGAAAAAACGTGAATTAATGTATTAGAAACAATATGAACAACAGTTTCTTTGAATGCCTAGAAACCAAAAGACAGCATCACAGAAGCTTGAAAACAATGATCTTTCTGTTCTATATTGATCATTAATTTTTTAAACTGTACAATGGTCAAAGAGAAATTGACGTAACAGCAGAAATGGAATCCCAGCCTGTTTTTTCCAGAGCTGAATGCAGGCCGTTTTTCACTGTGTGGGTTAAGGAAATCCTTATTCACTGGGAACAGAGGGCCTTGCTTCTTACTGCTGCCTCTCAGAGTCCCCATTGCATAGACACTTTTCATTCCCTTTGTACGGGGGCCTGTGATAGAATCCAGTGTCTGCATCTTTGCCAGCAGTAGAACAGCAGAAAAACACAGTAGGACTTCTATTCCACCTCATGACGCCCATCAGAACCATAAAATCTTTCCAGCCTGTCAGACAATAGGGAGCTAAGACAGATTCCACACTTGTTATTGGCAAACATGTAACCTTCCCATCATGATATTCACCCAGAGCATTATCCAAGTGAATAATGGATTACTTTACTACATAAAAGTTTGGCTGGAGATGGCCCGGCCAGCAGGTATTAAGGAGTGCAAAGGAAATTTGCAGTGACCAAGTTCACAAAGAGGATGCTTTTAATTTACAATGAACAAAGCTGTAAATGACTTCATATAATCCAGTTTAAGTTATTATGACAACTTCAAACATTATGGCCTAAATTTACTAAGCAGTGAGATTGCAGTGAGATTGGAAAGTGCTGCAATCTCACAGCTTAGTAAATTTAGGCCTATACGGAACTTATAGGAGAGTCCCTTTATTTATAGAAAATGGCTTTCATGAGTTGACCGCGTGTTTCTCAATTTATGAACCTATTTATCAAACAGACAAAAGATTTTCATCTTGATTTAGGCCTTCTCCTTATATATCAGAGCACATCCTGATTATTACTGTTATTACAATGGTCTCCTGCAGGTGCAGACTGCAAGCTTTTATAATGGAGCCCAAACCCACATATACAAGTGGCACAACCTATTCTATCCCAATCACCCTCCCCTTACTTTCTTTCATCAACTACATTCCCCCTTTTTCTCTGGCTATTATCCTATTAAAACTTTTGCTCTTTAGCTTTTACAAGATTTTAACCTAGTATTGCTCATTCTTAAAATATTAACTATTTAGGATTCTATAACTTCATATAACCTAGCCCAGTGGTCGAAGTGGAAATTTAGAAGTGGGGGTATGGACATTCAGAAGTGGGGGTATGGAAACATAGAAAATAATGGAAGTCAATGGAGATTTGTAGTATTTCTATTACATCAGTGGGAGAAGTGCCGGTATGTCATACCCCCATATACCCCCCCACTTCGAGCCCTGACCTAGCCCAATGTCCCATGCACTACCACACAGTATACATAACACTGCATGAGAATCCAATATAGACTATTGAGCCTATCATTACAAAACAAATGTATTATTGGCTTATATTACAAGCAGTAAGTCCAAATCCCACCCATAACTGCATANTCACTTCTGTAAAGTAGCAGATCAGTGTGATACCTAAAAGATCTGCCCCACGGGACTAATTTCTATGCCTATCCCCACCTACTATGTGAGCATTCGGCATGCATAAAGCCTAACCCAGACCCCCATATGGATTTTCATACAGAACTAAATTCCATATGTGCGTAACATAGGACGCATGCACAGATGTTGCCCTTTAGGAAATTTAAGAAATTGACTTGCGTAAATCACCTAAATTACAAGTCTGTATCCCATCTGTATCCAACGTTTTCAAATGAAGAAATTAAACAAAAAGGAATTCAGAAATGATAGTCCTTATCCAGTGGCCTTCCCTTATGCACAGGGCCCGCAACAGAAAACTTGGGGTCCGTTACACCCAGATTTTTTGGGGCCCCCTGAATAGTGCTAACACTAGTGATGGGTCCTCCTGAAGCTTGGGGCCCGTACAGCTGTCCCCCTTGTCCCCTCCTGTCACCAGGCCTGCTTATGTATGTCAATCCTCAATCCCCTAAAGAATGTAAGCTTGCAGACCGATCCCTCTTACCCATTGAATAAAATCTGCAAATATTGTAGGCGTTAAACAACTTCTAAAAATGATTATTTTGTATCACATTAAAAGATAAATTCATGCATAGATGAATACCGTAAATAAGTAAATTAATCCCTAAAGATATAGGTGGCATATGCTATAAGAATGTTTTAATAATCCAATTCAACTTCTTTCTGGGGTAAAGGCACAAATGAAATAAACCTAAATTATTACTTCAAATAATAATGTATAAAAAACTTGATGAAAAAACTTATTATTGCACAAGAAAAAAAACAACTGTGTATGAATAATATGAATCAACAATATACAAAATATGTATGAAAAAGTCTCATATATGAAAGAGCACTTTCATACCCAATTTGACAGTTCCACTTGTGGTGCCAGCTAAGCAAAACCCAGGTAGCTTAATTTAAAAAGCTGTGATCCACACTTTATATAACTTTCCTTCTTACAAGCTGAGTGCCAAACTGACTGCGCTAATGCATTTCAGGGCTCCTCCCTTTCCTTCTAGCAATCAGAGGTCCCTCTTACCCACCACAATTTACTAAGCAGGGTGAGTGCAAGGAGATTGAAAAGTGGGGATATTGCCCACAGCAACCAATCAGATTCGAGCTCACATTCTCCAGTATGACTTTCTGTGAGCCACGTCATATCATAATGATTGTTGGAATTGAAAAGCGCTATGTAACCTGATACATATATAAAAACCTGTTAATTCATTCAAAATTAAATACATTTGAAATGGAGTCAGTCAGAGGGGAAAACAACTGTCATCAATGGCAAATACACCTTGTCTCAACACTTTAAGTAGTTAAAATAATAATGGAGGCCCATATATAGACGGAATTGCACCATATTCATACAGCAATGTTTGTGGAGATTATTCACTAATGACATTCCCAGACGAAACTTGTTTGCCTTCTAGGAAACCTGTAAGCACCCTTGTTAGTTCCTGTAAATAATGGTCAATTTGGTTATACATGCAGCTCGGTTCTGTTGAACAGACCAATGTAAAACAAACTCCTGGTCCTAAAATTGAGAAATATTTTTTGAAGTGGTCATTAAAGCAGAATAATGAAACAGGGATTCTAAGTTGTGTGAACAATATGTTTACATTTTTATATTAGTCTAAGTAAAATGTCATCAGTGAGTTGTTACAATCACAATATCACACTTTAACGAGAGACATTTGCTGATGTATAGAAAGCAAACGAAACAATATTAACTGTCAAGCCATAAATAAGCATGTGTTGTCAATGCAACTTCTGTCTTTTGAATTTAAAGACTGGTTAAATGTTAAGCTGGCCATACACTATAAGATAAATTGTTCCAATCGTAAGATTTTTCAAGAGTGGGTAAAACCATGTTGAATTGCAGGGGAGGCAAATTGAATTAATTGCAATCAGTCTTACAGGTGAGAGATGATGTTTCCAAGTCTAATAACAGTGTAACAGTAACGCTGGTCAGTATCTGTGTGCAACATGCAACAATAAAGTATTCTCCCTGCATGCACACACTGACATTNATTTTACCTCCCCTGCAATTCAACATGGTTTTACCCATGAGAGTGTAACTCATGAGTGTAAGTCATGAGACTGAAAAGCTGAATCCAGCCCTATGTTCTTCCATTTGCCACATACACACTCTGGAAGACCCCCACCTCTACTACAAGAACTACATATTGAATTTAATCATAATTTGTGATTTAATGTTGATAATGCAATACTGGGCATATTAACAACATACTTTCGATATACCACCCAGGTTCCATTGCATTATTATTATTATTNTTNTTTTTTTCAAAACTATTTTTATTGGAACAAAGTAACAAAATATACATAGCATACAGGCAGGACAAAACAACTACGACATTGTAACAAACAGTCGTAAGAAACAACGACTGATCAAACAAAATATAGGAAAACAATGTGCAGTACAGCAAATCATCAGGAGTCTGCCTGTTTTACATATTATCCATTAGTTTTAAATTAGTTATAACAGAAAATAAAAAATAGCATGAACAACAATAAGTATGTAATAACAGAAGAATCAAAATAGAATCAAGGGTTCATATTGTGTTGCTGGTCTTAACAAAAACTAATCAGTATTTTCGAATAGAAAGGATATGAGTACAAGTAGCTACAGGAAGATGGTCAATATTCAGTCCCCATTTCCGATGAAATCTTAAAACGCCTTATTCCAAATCTGACTGGGTGGCCCTCCTCTCCAGTACTCCCCAGTATACTGTACGTCTAAGACCATAGTTCTAATCAAGGGGGCATTAAAAATGGGGGCATTGGTTTAATCCAGTATTTTAAGATTGCTTTATTAGTTACCATTACTATCACAGTAAAAAGGGCAGTTCCATTGCATTATTAGTCGCGAAACACATTTATTATTTATACACTTATTGTTGGAATTGTATTAATTTCAGACAAAATTGCCCATAATGGGCTAAGCCTGAAGTCAGACAGAGGACTGCTGATTTGAATTTGTAAATAACAAAAAATGCCATGTTACCCAGCATTTTTATATAAACTACTTAGTATTTTCAGTATAGATTTTATAGAAATCTAAAACTTTGATTTGTGATATAAAACAGTGCTGCAAGATGAAAAGTTGCATTCAAAAGACAATTATTATGAATCTTTGCCAACAGTAAAAACCTGTAATTCAATTTAATCTGGAGAGAATATTTAATACACCCAGCTTTTTAAGTTTCTATGACCATAAATCACAACTGCATGAACACCAACATAATGGTTACTGGATAATTGTCAACCTTATGACCCTAGTTAATACACAAGTTNCAGTAGTCACAAAATTTCCACTTCATTCACCCACTGACCTGTGTTCTCTAGAGGGCAGCTCATATAACATCATTGATGGAATATTAGCAGTGTTTACTGAGGCCTTTTGTTGAGCTTCAGGACCATTGAAGTTCATTTCTTGCTGTAGAATAATGTAATCTGGAAAAGGGATTTCTGGAGGACAAAAATGTTCCTTTGCTAAGTAACAAAGTGGGATTAATAAAGGTCACATCAGCAGTTAACTGGGATTACATTTTAAGTTCCTTGTATGGGACATTTTATTTACATAATGACAGAGAAATATTCAAAAAAGAAGTTATGTATCTCATTTACAATAATAAAAGTGTGAAAAAAACATATATTTTGAAATGTGTAATTTCTATAATCACCTTTTGATAGGGTGCACTCAGGAGACTTGAATTTTTGTACAATAAACTTTTATTTTTCTTAGCAAAAACAGTTCGTTTGACGTTTCAATTGCTACCATAGCGTTTTTCTTCAGGGATTGCTTATACCAGCATATCACCACACACCAAAATCAATGTTTATACTACTGACTTNTGTACATATATATTTATTTATTTATTAACAGGTTTTTATATAGCGCCATCAGATTACGTAGCGATTTACAATTTAACAAGCAATAAGACATGACTGGGTGGTAACAGACAGAATGGGTGGGGAAGAGGGCCCTGCTCGCAAGCTTACATTCTATAGGATATTGGGGATTGATACATAGGGGTAAGTGCTATTATTATACAATGCATGGACCAGCCAGGTTGTATCGTAAAGTGCTC
>JABWIB010009293.1:12076-23656 GCA_016617825.1 Platyplectrum ornatum | reverse complement strand
TTTTACACACTGGAGAATGTGAACTCAAATCTGATTGGTTGGGCAAAATCTGGAAAGTTTATGCTGGAAAGCTTTGTAACATGTATTAATATTTTAAAGTGTCTCACATTTAAAAAGATAGTATATTTATTAATAAATTAATTATATCTGTGTGTAGAAGGCTGCGGCAATGTTACGATATTCGTAANCTTCTTCTTTAGCATCTGTGTGTATAAATATAGTGGGGAGGATCTGAGCAGTAACAGCAGTTATTGTTTTTGCATTTCCAGTGTAACAACAATACTTTGTACCTTTCAATGTAATTTACCCAGAAGAATATGTTTTATAAGGAAAATAAAACGCTTTGTTGATGTTTAATGAGCGACCCCAGCTGGATGTTATACAAACAAATATACAATAAAGCAGAATACACACAATGATTTACGACCCATTCAGAAAACTATTGTTTATTTAGAAAAAAGCTTACACTGGTAGAATTCAGCAGTTAAAAATTTTCTTTAAAAAAGTCTTTGAAACTTTTCAGACTAAAGTTCGGCGATACAAAGCTCCTGTAGTTGTATAATTGAACCCTAATTTGTCTTGGGAGAAGATCACTCACCCAATTAATTTAAAAACATTATGACAAAACAGAATAGTGGACACGGACATTCAGGAAATAAAAAGGTGTACGTTGTCTTCTTCTTTGTTCTTATACAGATATTTGATGTCATACAGAATATACAAACAATTCCCACTTACTAGCATGATAAGAACTGTGCCCCCCACATGTCTTACGTACAAGGTCAAGCAATAAATAAAACTGAGTTGAGGTAAGTTCAAAAAAAATGTTGAATAACTGTTTATTTCTGGTTGCAACATTTAAAAGGATGCATTTCCATAGGCAAATAATTGCTAAGTCCTCGGCAGTATTCAAGCGACCTAGGAAAACTTTGTACACACAAACTGGAACCTCATTTGCACCGTGGCAATTATCTGTTTGCAGCACATTGTGCTTAAAATTATGGAATAGGTAAACACTTTCAGCCATTTACTGAAAATAAATGTATAAGAAAACCAACAACACTTTTAAAATACAGTAATGCACAAATTGAACATGTACTGGAGGATGGAAAGGCAAAAAAGAAAAAAACAAAAACAAAAAAAAAAACCTAAACAAAAAATGCAAATAAATGAATAATTTAAGAAGATGCAAATGGGGCTTCTCCTTGTTAACAAATATATGTGCAATCAATATTGTGGAAAATACACATCTGGTCACAGCTCGTCACCTTCCATTTCAGACATCACAGCAGGATCCCATGTATTCTGTGCACAGAAGAATAACATGTGTTTAATTGACACAAATGGAAAAAACTCGAAACTATTCATTTACTGATCTTACACAGAGACAGACACCAGGGCCTAAATTCACTAAGCGGGGAGATTGCATGGGAATTGAAAAGTGAGGATGTTGCCCATAGCAACCAATCAGATTCGATCTGACATTCTCCAGTATGTAAAATGAAAGCTCAAATCTGATTGGTTGCTATGGGCAACATCCCAACTATTCAATTCCCCTGCAATCTCCCTGCTTAGTGAATTTAGGCCCAGGTCACAATGACTACTGCAGAACTACAAGTTACAGAACTATGACATCCTTTCATATGAGGNAAGATGCCCTGGTTAACCAATAAAGTGATATAGATATTGACTATTACAGAATATTTTAACTTTATTTTTGTATAGAACGTCCAGCAACAGCAACGTAATGAAATGTTCCGATTCATGACATAATATCTAAAAATTCTATAAACACAGCTCTAAGTTACACAAAATGAAGTTGTTATTATATTTATATTGCTTCTTTTACAAAGTAATAGAAATTAGAATTGTAATACAGAAAAGGGTCAGAGGACAGTGCTCTGGTGCTGAAGCTCCTCTTTGGCACCAGCTGATGAGTGCTTAGTCTCAATGGCTGGATGAAGAGGACACTTGTTGGAATTCTGTGACATGTGAATCAAATTACGCATGTTAATCAAATATTTGGATACTAGGGGGCCGATACAGAGTCCGGAAGTGAGGGCAAAACAGGTGCAAGTGTAGCTCTGGGACAAACCAAACATTCAACTGCAGGGGGAGGAAAGTGCAAACTGTGAGAGTCAGAGTTGAAAGGTGAAGTTTCCTAGCTCAACTCTAATTTACAAATGAAATGTAAAACTATGCAGTTTGTGTCTTTTCTGCAAGCTATAAAATTAAATGGTTTTGCTGAGATCTACACTTGCACCAAAAAAAGGAGTATGTGCAACTCTGGATCAGTCCCGAATAGTGCACAGTAATTCTTTTATACAGTAATGAATGAATGGCCATGGAATCAGCAATGTTTAGCTATTGGGAACAATGGCTGTCTGCCCTCCACCACAACCTTATATACATAAAGATCAATTGTTGTTTTAACATTATGAATCAGACATACTTTTCCCTGCAAACTATATTAGTACCCATTCCCTATATAACTATGTTCAATAAGGAACTACAGCTTAATGATCTGTATCAGTCACTTGTAGCAATAATATTATATGTACTGTGTCCCAAAGGCAATGTGGAGCAGGTGCAAGGTATAAATATTTAAGCTAAAGCTTTCCAGACATAGTCTAGTAAAAATTACTGATGTGCAACACCAAAAGCAAGGCTTGCTGAATACTTGCATTTGCAGGAAATTAAATATGTGATTAAAAATTAAAGATAGCCAAAGCTGGCCGGTATAAGGCTGCTTTAATGTTTTGTGGACCACTGCCAGCTATCCAGAAGTACATTTCTGCAGAGGACAGTCTATGTAAACCTAGTATTTCCCAGTATTTACCTGATGAGAGGGATGCCAGAAGAGGAGGCCATTTATCAACAGGTGTCATAATGTAATTGTTTGGGGAAACCAAGAAAGAACAGTTTGCAACAAGATGTTTATCATTTGGTAAATTTAAAAAAAAACTAAATATTTTTCAATTAGATACAATCAGGATGGTGAATTTAATAAATAGTGAAATACACTGAATTGTGCATCCAATAATAATAATAATAATGTATTAAAGGTTATAACAGGCTTGACAAATCCTGGCCATCTAGATGTAAGTGAAGTAGTGCAAGGTGTTAAGTCTGTGATAGCGGTCAGGGCTATATACAATTTTCTAAAATGGAAGAAAGGGTGGGACATCTAGGTATGGTCTCCAGGACTAGTCAAATAATGTCCCAATTGTAGAGAACTTTGACTCTGAAGTATAGTTTTCAGGAGGTGGAGATTCTGGATTTTATGGTTAAAAAAAAAAAAATCTGATGAAAAGATTAGCACAGATCTTTACCGTAAACCAACTGCAACAAACCGTATCCTCCACAAAACCAGAGCATATANAAACGTCACCCAAAGCATTCCAGAAGGCAAGTATCTCAGGATCCGGAGGAACTGTTAGTTTTAACATCTCTTCTAATGCTCTTGCACTTATTAGACTAGGATGCTATATCGCAATTCANTACATACATCTCAGTCATAGGAGACATTTGTAACAAGGTTGCTCATATTAACAAATGTGTCACGTGTCNTGTCTAATTGATTGTTAAAATTGTAAAATAAAAATGCTGCAGTAAATGATTACAAATAACATTGCCCAAACTGCTCTGCTGGCATACTTTACTCTAGCAGCTAATGTAAGATAGCTTTCTCTCATAAGAATCCCCCAATAAGNAAGCCATTGATGACAATCTTGAAATGGTATGTTGGTCAGAACTCATTTTGCTCCGCATGATAAGATATATATGGTCTGTTGAACTGGAAAATAAACAATCTATTGGCGTATATGGAAGAATTGTCCTTTNAATCAATGCTGACTTAAAGATGGCTCCATTACCTTTAACTAAATGTTCCTTTTGTAGCCTCCTAACAAAAAGAAAAAAGAGAGGGAGAGATGCACAGCTTTACAGGACAAGCTGGTGGAGGAAGAGAAGAAACAGTCTGAGCATGTAGGGAGGGTCCTGCAAAGAATGAAACTTGAAAAGGACAATTGGCTTTTAGCACGTAAGTATATACACAGACCTCGATCACAGTGCTGTTGTCATTTACCTCCTTTAAATGTGTCGGGTAAACAGAATTGCATCTTTTTTTCATATGTCTTTTTGTACTTTTTTTTTTTTTTCAAAGCTTAAGCCTTGCCGTTCCACAATGCCTACAAAGAGCACCTGGTGTATTGTAACTTTCTGTTCTGAAAAGATTTACTGAAATAATGAAACTGCTGATCATCTAACCAAAAAGCGCTTGCTTCATAGATATGAGAAGCCAGAATAGATTTTACTGAAATGAAATGTTTGCCTGAGCTAGGTAAAATGCAAAGAGGATGGCAGAAATCTGCTGGTCCTTCCGGCCGTGTGTTGGTTTTAGTCCTTGTGCCAATTATTAATGGTCAATACAGTCAACTTTTTCTGAGCTTGTCACCCATTGAACACCCTTCATGCTCCTTTGTGGTTTTCTGAAGTTGCAACTAGGTATAAATGAGCTCCTACCTGCCTATGTCTTACATCAGCTTATACTGTCTCCTATTATCATAATTCTCCAACAGAAATAGTTAAGGTTGGATAGTATTAAATCAGACTTGCCTCTTTTTTTTAGTGGTGATCAGATTCCACAGGGTTTTCATGAGCTCCAGTTATCAAGTCTTTGTCCTTTTATCAAAACCATGCCATCCATTAATATGTCATCCCTCCATAAAAATGTTAGGTTCTTGTAGAAGAAGTACATTACAACTATTGAGTCTGTTTCAGTTATTTTATTCTTCCATCTACTAAAATTTTTTTCGGTTACCTTTTATTCTAGGAACTACAAAAAATGAGACCATCACCAAATTTCTAAAGTTGTGTATATTCCCTCGCTGTATATTCTCAGCGATCGACGCAGTTTATTGTGCTCGCTTTGTGGAGCTCGTTCATCTGCAGAAAACCCCCAACTTCTCTACACTCTTATGTTATGACAGAGTAAGTATTTCATCCTTCTCATGCTATTCTTCGTATACGTTTATAAGCCATGTAATATACTGTAACTAAAATTAATTGTTTCGTTTGTTGCTGCATCTGTTTCTAAGTTTGTACTGGAGTCGATGTAAGCGGAATTCTCACACGCATCTGCAGTGAAGGTCCATTATAGTATTGATGTGTGGTACCAATTTCCAGTCCCCTGAAAAGCGATATGTTTCCACCAAACGTTCCACATGTGAACACTTACACACTGGCCCCATGTAAAGTGACATTGGTGTATACATAAGGACCATGCATTAGGCTTAGCCAAAATTAACTGTGCGATTTAAATACCTCCAAATGCGTATGCTTTCCACAAACCACTCTACCTCTGAAAGACTTTCAACACTTGAAGATGCAGATCAGTGCTGGAAGTCTGTTATGTGTCATGCACACATGAGGAATGCAGTCATTTTCTGCTTTTAGTATGCAGATAACAGCCTTCCCTTACATGAAGGTTAGTATTGTACAGAGAGAGGGAGTTTTGAAGATGTAGATGTCAATAGGTGTATGNTAGCCAGTTTCAATTAAAACATNTGATGCACCCTGGTACTTCAAGTAAATATGTCCATGGATATGGTGTATATGTCCCATAGCATTATTAAAGCTTCTATCGCTGTATCCTAATGATATGGAAAGTAAATGAGAAGATGGCTATTGCATATAGAGTTTATGCACACAATGGAAGAGATATATATATATATATATATATATATATATATGTCCTGATCAAAGTCTTTTCCTTTATTTTCTCTTTTCAGGTCTTTTCAGACATCATTTACACAGTAGCCAGTTGCACAGAAAATGAGGCCAGCCGATATGGGAGGTTTCTTTGTTGTATGTTGGAGACGGTCACTAAGTGGCACAGTGACAGAGCTGTATATGACAAGGTTGGTTTTTCTGAATAATGCTCAATTAAAATAAAAAATATGACATAATTGGTTATAATGGATAACAGTATAGATAGAATGTAACGTGTCTAGGTGAACTTTCCTGTCCTCAGCAGCACCCAGGAGAATTCNTTCACTAAGCTGTGTTCACTGTACTGCACATGTCAACAGCCTCTGGACATAAGCAAGAGACTGTCATTCTGAAGATCCTTAAAGCTCGTCTGTGATCACATGCTTTGTGTTTACTTCATGTTCCTTATACAAACCTATATAAGAGAGCGGTTTCTAAATCGTCTAAGTATCTCTGTGACATTTAGTGATTGTGAATCCTATGCTGCTTTGTAGCCATTTTTGTTTTAATAAATAAAATGAGTTTCTAAAAGATGACATATCCTGGGTAAACAGTAACATNAAATTCTGGGTTCTGCAGCAGTTCGATCATAGCAGCGTTGTTCCCCCATCCCCTCCCCCTGTTGAAGAATGTCTGAGCACTCAGGAAAAGAATGTTCTGTCAGGCTGGGTTTGACAAGAGGAGATATGCCGCTGTAGCTATGTATCATCTTGTGAGAATGCTTCATGTCGGGAGTTTGAACTGTTGCGCTTCATCATCAGCTGGAGACAACAGATTAAATCCTGGGCGCTGGATTTAAATATTTATGTTGTCTTTGACAGTTTCCCTGCTCCTTGCTAACACATTTCTCAGCCAAATTTCCTGCTGTCACTTCACTTGCTGCATGTCAACCATTCCTGTATATTGTCAGGGAAGGTATGAGTTTCATTGCTTATTTGTTTGGATTCATGTCTGCGGTCAGCCACAGAGATATAAGGTGCTTTATTTTGTCTTGAGGATTTAGGGGAATTTTTGCTTTTAATTCATTGGCTACCGTTTCAGTCCCATTATTTATGTAGTGCAANTGCAATTCTATGATTCACAATATATTATTTTTAACTGAAGCATCAAGTAATACTGCTTTGACTTTCTCTTGGGGGAGAAATGCCTGATGCATGTTTTTAGGAGATGATTTTAAGCCTAATAAATGATACAATGAAAGGATCAGGTTCATTTTTCTTAGTTTGCATAGAGCGGGCCCACACAGATCCCTAGTGNTGGTGGTGGTGTTGTGTGGCAGCCTGAGGCTGGTAAGAGACCAGCAGCTGTTGTAGTAGCTAAAGCATGCTCTTCTTCCTTGCATAGCACTAACATGGCACCTCATTAATCTAATGTGCATGTAGCACACAGTCATTTGTATCCCTGATATGTTGATGAAGACTTTAAAATGCCAGCCTTTTAAAGCCATGTAATGTTGTAAAGGNCAGCAAGCGTCTCTTGACCTAATCCTGCACAAATGTGCTACTATATCTTGCTAAAAGACTGTCTCGCCGTAAATGGTTAATTTCTCTTATATTCTAGGACTGTGGTAGTTATCCAGGTTTTGTAACCATATTAAGAGCATCCAATTTTGATGGAGGAAACAAAGCTGACCAATTGGATTATGAGAATTTCCGGCACGTGGTTCACAAGTGGCACTATAAGTTAACGAAGGTGGGTAGAGGAGTACTCACTCCTTGTACCGTGCTGTTCCTGAGTTTGAAAACAAATTNATATTTTAATAAAACTTTGTTCTTCCATTTATACAAGTAACACATTTATTTATTTATTTATTTGCAGGCGTCCGTTCATTGTCTTGAGACAGGAGAATTTACTCATATCAGGAATATCCTTATTGTGCTGACCAAAATCTTACCTTGGTATCCCAAAGTTCTGAATTTGGGACAAGCCTTGGAACGCAGAGTGCACAAAATCTGTCAAGAGGAGAAGGAAAAAAGACCTGATCTATATGCATTGGCCATGGGGTAAAATACTAATCAGAGGCGGTGATTGCAATGAAAATGGGAGACAGATACACTGACAAACAATATGTCCACTANCCTCTCCATAGAAGGGCCTATGGTCTGATGTTTGACAGCATATTTGTCTCGTATTGGCAAATACTTTTTACAATTTTTTGTTGTTTATCAAGATTTATTGTTTTTATGCACTCATGTATTATATTATAGGTGTCCTACCTGTTGTTATACAGGTTAACTTCACCTGTAAATCGCACCTGGTGTAATCCAGATACATAAGACATCAATATTTTCTTTTACCACAGTGATTTAAATCGCCCAAGATCTGAAAACTAAATGAAAATACTTCCANACATTCTAGCATTCTAGTTATGTAGTGATTGCATAGAGGTGGGGNATAATGGGAACTGGTGTGAGATATAGAGAGAGGGTGGCTAGTCAAAGACCAACAGAGTTGATTAAGAAGCGGAGGGGGTAGGAGGTTGGCTGTGAAGATGACCAGAGAGTGGGTGTCCCTCCTCTTGCTATCTTACATGCTAAGGGAGCGGAGGACAGTACAGCAGGACATTGGAAAGGATAGGAAATTAGATGAGAGGAGTCTAAAGAAGTGGGTTTTTAGGGAGCACTTGACGGTATGGGGGGTGTTGGATAGTCTGATAGGTTGGGGTAGCTCATTCCCTTGAAGAAGGGCAAAACTGGAGAAGTCGTGGATGGCAGAAGTGAGGTGGAGATCAGGTGGGATGTGAGGCATCATTATGGGAGGGGGGGGGGTGGATGGAGCTGTCCATAGCTACTTCATAGAGTCATTGTTAGTATGATTTTATACAAGTAGGGTTGAGATTAAAAGCTTCACAAGGTTAATGTGTTTCAGACATGGTTGCCTTTGTATATTTAATATTTTCCGCGAATTGCAGCTACTCTGGACAGTTGAAAAGCAGGAAACCTTTCATGGTGCCTGAGAATGAGTTTCATCACAAAGATCCTCCCGCAAGGAACATCATTCCAACCACAGTACAGAACGGACCAGGAACTGCCAATCAGCCTACATCTGCCTTGGTGAATGCAGCTAAACCCGAGGAAAGCACTGCTGAGGATACTGGTCAGTACTAATGTCACTACACTTCATATTCATGGCAAGAAAAGAACTGTGAAATGAACACTAGGCGGTACATGGTCTTGCTGCTTATCAGCCTTTCTAAAATGGACATCTGAAATCTAGTGTACATGNAAGGTCAGAAATTCCATAAAACAATGAGAGACTAAGTATAGGCATCTTTCAGCATTCCTGGTGTGTGAAAGAACCCTACTCAGCAAGCTCCCACAACATACACAACAGCTTATACCCAGAGTGGATAAGGATGTCTATGCTATTCCAGACCAAAGNAAAAATGCATTCAGGAAATGGAGCCTGATGTTGCCAGACAGTGCAATGAAGCAAGATGTGGCCTCCTTCATCGTTACTCTGCTGCATTGTGGCTATAAAGTACTTTAGGTCCCAGTATATTTGGTAGGTGTCCCATGCATGTGTGTGCGCGCACGTATACATAGCAAAGTAACTTGTACAGCCTACTACTGGCCAGAAATTCATTATTTGACCAACACTGGTAAAGTACCTTCTTGCTGCTTGAAGAGCTTTTCTCTGTCTTCTCGGATTTAATAAGTTCTCCTTTCTCTTTGTTTGAGGATTTTGATTTGCTTCGCTCTTTCTCATTGGAGTGGGGGGAATCTGATGGGCTCTCACTTTTACTGTGTTTTGACGAACCACCTTTATGAAAGAATAAAAATTGGATTTTGTGGGAAACAAAATAAATAAAACAAAAAAACGTGGCATGCTTAGCTGTAGAAAAATTTCAATGGTTCTCTATCGGTAGATCCCAGTACGTTAAACTATTTACCCANATTGATTGTGCAAGTACTCTGAGCTATTGTATTCCACAAGCGGGGATAATTTACAGTGGNGTAGGCCTTACGCATGTTTCTTCATTACAATCAATACTCACTAGTCCCATTTTCCTCCTTTCGCCTTTTTGACTCCTGGTTCACCTCCCGGTCGCTATTTGAGTGATCCTGTGGTGAGATTATAATAAATATACAGATGAGAAAATACTGTTCTGGTATACAAATCCCATTATGCTTTCCCTGGTATCTGTTCTGCCTGAAAAGTTTGACCATGCAGAATTCTGCAATGCTGAATGTGCCGAGTGACAGCCATGGCTCATATATGTACTTTAATCCTAATNCTTTTGAATGGACACTACAATGAAAAACGTTAATGTAAAATAAGTACTNTTGCTCTACTTTTATAAGCCATGTCCATACTGTGCAATTGTCCAGCAACGTTCCTTAAATTTAGCATTACTGAAACATAAAAGAAAACATGACAAACCCTCTTGCGCTCTTTTCTTTCTTTTTCCTCCTTTTTCTCTCTCTCTCNTGAACGCTCTCTGGATTTGTCCATTTCTTTCTTCTCCACCTCTCTCTCTTTACTCTTGGATATTGGNGGAGTAGTGTGATTGGTGTAGTGCTGTGGAATGGACAAGACATTGCAAAATGACAGCGTTACATCGATTTGTAGGAGAAGATAAGTAAAAATACAAGTGGCTCTTTGCTGTGGTAAAAGTACTATAGTACTTGATGACCAATTGCAGACCACCCAGAGATTTGGATGCCTACTTGCAAATTAAACCCAGTGCCTCTATGTTGGTGCTTTTAGGTATGAATGGGTCAGAGCAAGTTATAAGCATTGCATTTTCATACACAGAGAACATGGACCCAGCCAGTGTTACCATAGCTCATTTGAAGCTTATAGCACTCCTGTAATAGTCTGTAGATTCATGCTATGCAACACTTACTTTATATAAAGATTCTATATTGAGCATGGTTTTCATGGTTATCACACATTAAAATACAGCAGTTGTCCATATCAATATCATTATTTTAGACAACACAGAGTTAATGGCAAGTATGCTGCGTCCTTGCAAAGGGGTTAAATCAAGTAATCACTACCAGTACAATGTCACTCCTTTGTGGTCAAACATGGATTGAGGAAGNGCATGGTTTAGTGTTAGCCTAATAATATAGCAAAATGAAGGGGTTAAAATTTAGATTACATAAAAGTTCATGATAAAGTTGCAATATCCATCAGATATACAGCCATTGTAATGCTGAAGAAGGCTATAGGTGCAAATTGTTTTTCCTGTTCACTTTCCAACATCCACAGAAAACTTCCTATCCCAAATGCTCGCTATAAGTAATATTAAACCCAATCATTTTTTTTCTGAATAATACAATGACAAATGCTGCTGGAAACAAGACCACCCGGGAGCGTCTTGTACTAAAGCTGGGCCTGGAAATTAACTGTCCACAATTGTTGTCAATGTCTCCCATTATATTATAATAATGGTGAACTAAAATAGAATAATGTAAAAGAAATGTCCCTGAAACACAAATCATCTGGACCAGAAGCTCTCTCTCAGCAGATTTTGGTTGGATCAGCATATTTCGCTATGATTCAGAAAAGTAAGATTACACATAAAAGTCTTTATATTAAATAGTGAGAATCTAAAAAGGAAAGTTGCCAAAAAAAAAAACAAAACTATCTTAGAATACATTAGAAGCCAGCTAGACTATGCTTCATTTCTAAGAGCAATAAGTCCACTTTTCCTCTTGGTACTATGGTAGCATGTGAGTAATGTATAAACACATGGGGAACATAGATTATCAAAATATACTTTGCTTAAAATTGGCTTCCTATCAGTATCGACAAGAGAGCCTTGAGGCTAAGCCGTGTGTATGTAAATAGGGATTGGAG